>NJDD01002550.1:87564-103841 GCA_002245505.1 Calephelis nemesis
CTTTGGTGTCTCTAGGCGGCGTGAATTTCTTACCATCAGGAAATCCGTCTGCTTGCTTGCCTTCCAATATCATAAAAAAAAAAAAAACATTCCTCAAATAAATTTCATTTCTATACTTCAGGACTATTAGGTTCTTATTCTGTAACCAACGGGACATTCAGAGATAGAACCACGCTGTACTATCTTCCTAAAAATAGGAATAAATTGTGAGGATCTTTGCAAAACAATAGTTGGAAATGGTCTACGCGAGAAAAAGCCGGATGCAAATGCCATTCATATTAATTAGCAAAGCGAGATGGGGCTTTTACGAAATTAGACCGTGATTTCAGTGAAGATTTATTGTTGTGTTCGAAATGCTTTTGGAGCAAAGGTAGCCATTTAGACGCTGGGAAATTGGTGTTGTCAGACAGTTTTAAATTAAATTGACTGACGGTTGTAAAACTTGTTTGCATACAAACATTGGATCTGTTTTCGTGAAACTTTATTGTTTGTTTTCGACGTATTGGAAAGAGTTGGTTTTTAAATTTAACTTGATATAAATTAAACCCAAAAACTTGTTTATCCATAAAGATCTCCCGTTATTAACGTGAGGCTAGAAAAGAGAGGAAGTATAGTAAAAATGTTAATTCTATCACGAAGGAGAGGGAGTTTTCGACTGTAGTGAAATGGTGAACCTATCACAGGAATATCTTTTTTTTATTGAAGTTATTACTAAACAGTTTGTATCCTTAACAATTTCCCCGTTTTATTATCAAATTCCCTGTGTTGGTCCATCTGTACTATTATTCCAGGCAGCTCGTAAAAAGCAAGCATAGGCTTACCATCACTAGCACCGTGACTTCTGACTAGGTGGTAGTTAAGCAGCAACACGCCTGGATTGGTACCAACGCCTTACCTATTCCTACCGCCATAACATCAGCGCTTGCCGTTGACGTATTTCGACTCGGAGGATAAAGTCGCCGGAAACTTTATTTTGCTCAAAGTCTAACAGCCCGGACTAAGGTTGGAAACGCACCATTACCACATTTCATGTCTCTAGGCGGCATGAAATTTTTACCAAATAAATAAATCTTATACATCACCTGCCTCACCATGCATCAACAAGGGCAAGGGTGGTTAAAAATGCTAACAGAATTCGCGTAATAAAAAAAATGGAGCCCACTCCAAGTATTTAGATGATATAACCTACATAGATCATTTAATTTACTTACTAATTCAGGTATGTATTACAGAAATTAACACCACTGGATGAAGTAGGTAGGTAGGTAGGTACAAACAATTCGTTATGATAGGGTTTCCAACCCTCCCGGAATACCCGGGAGACTCTGGTAGTGACGGTTAACCTCTCTAGCTAATATCTCCGGAATTTTTTCAAAATGAAACCTACTATTATAAATGAACACAATCAAATGTGCCGACTTGCTCGCTCTGTGACTATGCATCTTGCATACCACTTTCCTCCATCCGGCGTCGTTCTCTTCGATCGCGATCTATTATGCTCTTCAAAAATAATTATAATAAAGTGAGTGCATATATAAATTTTCGAAACTCTACCCTCTTAAATTTGTTTAAATCGTCCCGGATGGGTTCTTTCGAGTTGGCACCTTAGGTAATAATTATGACAATATAATGCATACTGCATACACATTTACCTACTATTACTTACTTTATTTGCAGTTACGTATTTATTTTTATTTTCTTTTCTTCCACAACCTTTTCATTACGTTGCAATGTTAAATAGGTATTTTGATTGTCGTTGTTATATTCAGGTTTTTTTCATCAGGGATATTTATTAATTTTACATATTCTAAGTAAAACGCTTTTTGTCTAAGAACTTTTCTCGTACCTACTAAGGGTACATTTTCACGCATCTGTAAGATATGTGGTATACTGGTATACATAGGTACGTACGAACGGATAAGATATACAAATTTAACTCCATAATTTGAACAATCATCAACAAAAGGCGAAGTGTATGAGTTCAAACCCAGTGGCAAAATTATTCCTTCTCTAAAAATTTGTGAAAAAGTAAACTCCAGTAAATCAATATGGAAATCGTTTAATATAAACTAAGTTACAATGTTCTGTTTGAGCAATACTTTGTAAAACGGATAACAATAAAATTGTACATCTCAAAACAACTCTTTTTAGTGTTGTTAGGAAAATTAAAAATAATATACTGATATGAAAATACAACTTTCACATTAACGTATAGTAGTACTATTTAAATTATGCGCTTCGGCTATATTCGTCAAGCTTCAGAAATACGAATGTATTTTAAAATATATCTATATAGAGTTGTTATTACATAATTAATCATTTCGCTTAAATTTAGATTAGGTCAGCCAATTTAAAAATAAAAGTATAAAGTGTAAAGCCGAAGCGCAAAATTTGAATAGTGGTACTATACATAAACTTGATGAACATATAAAATAGAAGTCAGAATGTGTTATAAAAAACTGAGACCTAGGAACTTTCAAAGTTCCTCCTATTTCAATAACAAAAGCTATTAAAAATTTAACAGCTGTAAAAATTTAGCCGCTGTCAAAATTTAACCGCTGTAAAAATTTAGCCGCTGTAAAAATTTAACCGCTGCAAAAATTAAAAGAAACTGAAAAACTTTAATGGGAAATATCTCTAAAAAAACTAACACCTAATTTATTCATACCGTAACGAAAACACTGTGACACACTGACATAATATGTACTGCGGCTACGTTGTTTTTTTTTTCACTTATCAGGTCACAGAAGTTTTAAACTGGCTAGTTTTCATAGACAATGAAAAAAATAAATTTGGAAATAAGAATGTACTTTGTTTTTTTTTCTACTCCAAACTTCGAATTACATATTCGTAAGATTTACTATTATAGCGATTACTAACAAAGGCGTATTAGTAGGTGTCTTAATACAAAAATACGTTAAGGCAGTGGAAGCGTATAATTCTATAAGTCTTGGTTAATTGAATATCGCGAATACGTTACATACTGATGTTGGAGATTTCTTTTAAGATTTCCCAGCTTGTAGAAAACAAAGACAAGACGAGGTACAGGGGGGTTACCATAAGCTCTTAAAACAGTATTATTTCAATAATACTAATTGTCATCGGAGAAAGACAACCTTATGACGTATATCATAAAGTTGCTTATAAAGACGGACATTTAGCAAGATGGAAATAATACTGCTATAAGCGTTCATGGTAGGGCCCCTGACCAACTTAAGCCCCGTACCAAAGAAATTCGCAGACCACCGACTGTGTCCTGACACAGAAGCTAAAGGATCAAGAATAAATAGCATGCAGACATTTTACCATATAATTATTAGAAATTCTAAAATATATCCACTTATTACAGTAGTAAAAAGTTTGGTCTATATAAACAGTCTTGTTATTAAACATTAAGATAGGAGCAAATTAAGTTGATATTATAGTCTGTATCCCATAGTAACAAAGACTATAAAATCAGGTTGAAGCTTAAAGTATTTTAGTCCATATTTTCTTAATAATGCGGTTTAAATAACGTGTGGTTATACAATGCAGTTGTCTATTCCCAAAAAAATATTTATAATATGTATAGAATCGTCAGTCGCGTAATTTAAAAAATGACAGAAAATTTTATATATGCTGCATGCTTAAATTTTATTATTTATTTATGACTTAGTAAACCCAAAACACCGTTAACATTGTAAAGCCTCTTTAAGCATTATTTTTTTAACAATATTATCTGACTAAAAACATAGCATAAGCAAGCAATGTTTAACTTGTTCGTATACTTGTGTCTACTAAGGGTGTAGACACACTTGCTGAAAATACGCAGCAGACGCCCACGGCTATATAATTTTAATAAGAAACTCATTTGGTCACAAGATTTTAAAAACATCACTAATACAAAGAGAGCTGTAAAATCCTATTTATAAAATCGCAATTCTCAATTGCATTGTTAAAAATTAACATACAATTATTCGTCAACATAAGATAATTTAAAATTGTTTAATATGCAAGTGTTTATTGTATATTAATAAGAAAACATAAAAAGCTATGTTAGACCTCAAATGAGGGTAAGACACCATAATAGTGAAAAACATTTAAATTAAATTAAATAAATAAAAAAGGCAAGGTTCAAGTTAGTAAAAGCAAATTTTATTAAAAAAAAAACATTTTTTACGTTCCTCCTCATGAATAAGAATGCAAATTCTACTATATGCAAAATACACAACCGATTCTTTATAGAAAAATTTAAAGCTTTAGCAGAATACTTTATGTATAGGAATGTTTGCTACTTTTTTAAAAATTGTATGGATTTTATTAATGGCTAATTCTGACAAGTGGCGGTTTGTCAGTTTATAATGACTTATAAATTTAATATTTAGAAGTTTATTATCTTTCTACTTCTCAGCTTAAAACAATAGGCAAGCAGATTTTGCGAAGGTGTGATTGATTGATGATTGCGATATGTGTCGCCTACTTGCAATGTCAATAGTGTAATAGACGCATTATTTACAGCGTTTCAAGTTATGATATTAAGTTCCGATTAAAGATTTATTAGTGTAAGTCCAAATTTAAATATACAGGGTTACATCTAAAGCACCGACCAAATTTTGAGAAACGGTTAGGAATCGGTAACACTTCCAATTTATGAAAAAAAAGTAAAAATAAAAAAAATATAACATACGCAAAGCATAAAACTGGTTCCCACAAACCGCAGTCGCATTATTATTGTTATTAGTCATTACTCGTACTAGGTACGACACAGCGTGACAAGTAAAGCATTTTTGTGGAATTAAAATGTTTATTGAAATAAATATTATAATTTTACAAGAATATTTTAAATGTATTACCATTTAATCCTACACCCCCTCAATTAAGATTTGGCCGGTCCTTTCAAAGTTACCTTGTATAAAGATTGATTTGAACTTTGACTTTGTTAAAATTTGCTAAACGGATAGTTGAAATAACATAAGGACGAATTATTGAAAGTACTATCCCTAAATTAACGTATCAAAATTTGTAGGTATGATGTAGCTAGTACTTACGATATTTTTACATGGTAAGATATATACTGATGTGGTAGTGTAAAAAATAATATAAATTTCATGTTGATGTGTTTTGTCGTTTAGAAATTTATTAATATTTTATTTAAATAATATTTGTAAACTTAGTCTCGTAAATGCAGCAACCGATGTTATTATCACCTTCCAATTTTTTTTTCAAGATCTATTCATCTTTAAAAACGGTTTAAATTTGAATAAAAATCAATAAAATAGTATAAATCACATAGGAACCTTTTTATATAACATAACATTTTTGGCAACACACTGAAAATAACAACTCCATTTTCCTCTAAAAAGGAATACGAAACTATCTTATTATGATTTATGACCTAATAATTATTATAAGTAACATACAGTAACTTACAATCAGTTTACATTTTGTGACCATAAAAATATCCTTGTTTCTATAAACTAAACAGTGCATATTATTATTACATAATCTAAAAATGCTTTGCGAATTTATTAGCTGCCTTAAATAAACTATTAATATTTAGATGATATATTCATAGTTTAACTTTTTTTACATTGGTAACCTAAAGAGTCATTTTTATTTGATATTCTTATGATTAAAAGTAATATTAAAAATTCATATGGAATCGCAATATTATATTTCGTTATAAAGCACAAATCTAAGTTGCGGTAAAATAGAGAATGTGTCGCTAGCATCTGACTATCTATATGTACCAATGATATAATAGTATAAATACAAAACATATTTCCTTAACTTTTTTCTAAGAATAGGAATATGACATAAAAAAATGTACTCTGAAACAATCTTATTAATTTTTCCCCACTAAAAAATGATGCTATAAAAAAATAATAGATAATTATTCATTATTGTTAAAACTATTTCAGTAAGAGTAAAACTAAGCGAGTGAGACATCGAAGTTACTTTTGAAATACACAAAACAATATTTTCCTGATCTCACCTTCAAATGTTTTTCTTTTGTCATTTGGATGTTACACTTCTCTTCTGAGTAATTATAAAAGTACAAAACTGATTAAGATTTGGTCTACTATATTTCAAAATAGGAGTCTGTGGACAAAAGTTGTCATATTTCACCAAAATCTACCAAGTAGATTATTAAGTAAAATAAAAAGGCGTATTTCCATGATAGTTGTCATCATATGGGATATGCTCGTTTAAAATAGCTATTATTTTTATGTGTAAAACAATCATATATATTGGCTTTAGGCATTTTATCAAGATATTAAATCACCAGTCAACATTAAAATTATAACATTTTTACACACAAAAATTTCAACATCACACAAAACTGTAAAGTATAAAATTCTAGACAACCAATTCCTTTTCATATACACTTGTGTTTATTATACAATCAAATTGACATAATTGCATAATGTATTATATAACATTTATCACAATATATAGCCTTTTTAGCCTTTGTGACATTAACAAAACAAACCTTCTTTTACTTGATATGCTACAGTGTATGTTAAATCTTTATTTCATATTATTATTTATTACAAGCAAAAATCTAGTACTCAAAAAGTTGTGGGCTAGATCCACACTTTGAGAATCATACAAGTGGACAGCATAAATTTGCACATGTTCCATATAGTACACTACTACATAGATGTTATATAATAGCTATGATAACAGATTTATAAAATACTAGCTGTTACCCGCGGCTTCGCCCGCGTAGTCTACTTATTTGACGTAGTCTCCAACACTGCTCGTTAAAATTTTAAGATAAAAGTGATATAGGTTACATATCACTATCCAAAGTTTCATCTATTTTTTTGTAAATATTAAAATCAATTCTGCAATTTTGCCGTCTGAACATACACTTTCTCTTTTCTAATTTCACCTCAGATAAATAGTAGTAATACGTTATTGTGTTTACAGTTTTTTAACCAAGGGATTTTTAACCAATTTTGCTACTATGTATATCATAATTTCTTTGTGTGTTTTTCGTTAATGATAAACTGATGTACGTGGTTCATTGTTATGGACTTACGGTAAAAATTACTGTTAAATATTTTTCCAAAGCAAATTGTGCCACCTCGTTCACCCTCATAGGGGTTGATTTTCAAAAAACGCTTAGATATGTATCTCATG
The DNA here is from genome assembly GCA_002245505.1 of Calephelis nemesis. Classification (NCBI taxonomy): domain Eukaryota; kingdom Metazoa; phylum Arthropoda; class Insecta; order Lepidoptera; family Riodinidae; genus Calephelis; species Calephelis nemesis. The sequence goes on from NJDD01002550.1 coordinate 94,693, forward strand.
ATTTGTGTTGCAGAGCAATATTTCAGTGTCACGCAAAATATTTCAAAAGAATTAAATTTCCCATACAAACTTAGATACCCCCTTTAACCCCCAATGGGGGTGAATTTCGAAAAATTCTGAAATACCTGTTTTATCATTTGTACTGAAAAGCATTAATTCAAAGTTTCATGCAAAAATGTGCAATAAAAATATTTTTCTCATATATACTTTGCCACCCCTTTTAACCAATTCCAGCCCAGCCCAGCCCAGCAATTCAGCCCAGGGGTTGAATTTCCAAAACATAATATGCCTATGTCCTTCTCATGAATGCTAACTATCTACATACCGAATTTCAGCAAAATCGGTTAGGTGGTTTAGGCGTGAAAAGGTAACAGACAGACAAACAGAGTTACTTTCGCATACAAACTTTATAATATTAGTGTGGATTATTAAATTACGAACGTAAATACAATTTAAATAAAAAATGTCGCGCTGAAAAATACGTTTTCATTAAGTTTGTTATTTTCCTCGCTAGGGAGCTCCGATAAATGCGTGCGATCGCTGTAAATTACAGTCTTGTGAAAAAGGCGCGTGCTTCGTCGCGCACGCACCGCGGCCAGCCGATACCGCCGCAACCGCGATGTCCCTATATTTTAAACCTGTAATATCTCCGAAACTATTCGTTTAATTTACATACTGTAAAGGGCTATATTGTTTTATATTAAATGTAAAACTTGTTTAAGATACTTAATTAGATAAGGATTAATGTTGTATTGCTTTAAATCGCTTCGTAAATGAGCCATTATTTTTCGTAAAAAGTAAAGGATAAAAATTGGTTATTGTAAGTTATCCTTAAGAGATAAAGGTATATCATCGTGAACTTTTTTGTAGACCTTTTTAGGGTTAACAATACTTAGTACATTATTTTGATCTATCTCGTAGAGTTCAGCCAACGTTTGCAATGCAAGCGCAAAAAAATATGTTTATTTACGACTTCGCATTAGAAATCTTGAAATTATTATTGGTTCTCTAATATAGGAAGCATGTTATTATACATATAAACCTTGCTCTTAAATCACTCTACCTATTGAAAAAAACCGCATCAAAATCTGTTGCGTAGTTTTAAAGATATAAGCATATATACATACAGACAGACGCGGAAAGAGACTTTGCTTTATACTATGTATGTATAGATATAAATATATAAACAATTGGAAAACGCTCGAAAACATAACCTAACTGTAATGGAAAAAAAATACTTTTATGAAAAAAGGAAATTTTAAATTACAGCTCCAAAGTGTCATCACAGCTACGATTGTGACATTACATTTGAGATTTTATTTAATAAATCTGTCTTTTTTTGGAACTGGCTAAGAGATTTACGTCACTCTACCACGTCTTCCATATTAGCAAGTTATTTTTCTGGTTATTTATTTTCATTTTACTTCTTCAATTTCTCATAATATAGTCATAAGTAGTAGAATATATGTCAGTGTCTTGTGTAAAGCAATGGTCTCCTTACTCGAGCTCATTTAGTGAGATTTATAAACATTTAGCGGCAACACAGTAATTTCATTATAACCATTTTACTTCTGCACTTCAATTAAACAAAATCGAAAAAAATGCCACCTACATTGACTAATTTTATCGTTATAGAGTTTCGTATTTTGTAGTATTATTATATTATGTTAATCTTGCTAAGCACAACATAATAAATGGTCGATAGAAGAAGGCGTTACTTTGCGGAAATCCATACTTAAATTTAAATAAAATCATTTAATTTTGTCGGAAAATTGCAAATTAAATAATTTTATTTCGATAGTAAATGGTTGTTTTCAAATCTTTTATTTGCGTTTCATAACATAACTTTATATTTTAGTGTTTTAAAATCAGTCAGTCAGTACTCAATCCAGGTCAGAAAAGAGGGGGTGAGTACTAGTAAAGTAATAAACTTCTACATCATTAATAGATTAAACTTCTATGTCATTGACTGCAATATACTATGTTAAATTACACTTAAACTTTCTTATCGTGGTAGGCATTCACATTGCACCCACAAAGCTGGATTTACACGTAAACATGCTCCCCTTTTACTATTTTTTCTTAATTGCTTGCATACAAATAAATTTGCATGAAAACTTCCATTTTTATGAAAAACCAACTGTTTGTAAATCAGCACAAAATAATCCCAAATCAAATCCATTAAATACAATAAAAAAATGCATTAGCAATTAAAACATGTACAAATTGACCATGTGTATCATGATTGTATGTGAATCCCATTGAAATTTTAGACATTTGAATTTGAAATCATATGATACAAATTTATTTCACTCTCTTCTCTCATATCATTACTATGTTTGTTTGGCAATCAACAAACTTTTACATTCATAAAACAAAATATTGATTTCAACCTTCCATACTATTCTTAAATTTTTACATCTCAACAAACTGCCAATACCTTTAACACTCAAATTTTTGTTGTATCTATACTGCCAGAAATGTACTTGAAGAATTACGAATACAATACTAATAGCTGTCTTACATTTTCATTACGAGCATTCAACTGTCATAGACATGGTGGTGGTAGAGGCATGTTTATCAATTTACAAACTTCAAGGAGCAAGTTCTTCAAAATAGCAGCTTGGTTATCTTTGGAGCCATTTAATGTGATAGTTGGTATAAATGTGGGCTTCAAAATATTTGTTTCATCACCATATTTCTTTAGTAACTCTGATCCAAGAGGATGTGTCGCACAATTGCTGATTGGGTCTGGGTCAATATCTATTTTTTTGGCACACTGAAACAATATTGAATATTAAGTTATTAAAAAAAAGAATTTTGTTGTCTGTGTCGCAAACAAGTGTTTTACGTTTTTGATACTAGCACACTGATACATTTTTGATACAAGAAAACACTGTCACAACTGAAACAAAGGTAATAAGTCTGCTCTATACGCCGTTTTACTACCTAACCTATATAATATATGGGTATCTAAAAAAATGAAAAAAAGGAAGAGTTATTTTAAGTAACTTTTAGCAGCAAAAAGCTCTCTATTTTCAGTTTCTGTTGTAGCTGTGTACAATAAAAAGTAAATAATAATAAAGAATATAACCTTTTAAACCTTATAAAAGTAACTTTTATGACCTTAAAAAAGTGTGAAACTACTAAGTCATCTTAGTTGAGATTAGTAGAAGTAATGTGGTATCACAAGAGAATGAAAGAAGCCATTGATTTCATATAAGGTAAAGCCTATTTATAGACAACAGTAACAACAGTTTAGATATATTTCTGCAGCACAGTAACTGTATGTTTTTATTACAACATACCTTAGAAAGAGCTGCATCAGCATCCATATTATCAACAATCATGCATTCAGTTATTTTCACTGACTTAGTCATATTGTTCAAGTAATCAATTGCACATGCATGTATTTTATTTGCATAGCACTCTTCTTCTCCATGCTGACATTTAAAATAGTACTGTCCATTTTCTTCTTTGGTCTATGAAATAAAATCATAGTTTGTTATGAAATCTATAATATAAAAATGAATCGCTAAATGTGTTGATAAGGGCATAACTTCCGAACGACTGGACTGATTAGGCTAATTCCTTTTTTATTGTGTTAGTTATTATCAGGAGAAGGTTTTTATATAGAAAAAATCGGGAAAGTTGCAAGGAAAACATGAAAAATAATACTTTATTATTTTCCATACCAAACGGTGGAACGAAGTTCGCCGGGACAGCTAGTAATTTATAAAAATGAAACCCGTTTTTCTTGGTCACGGCATCACGCATGAATGGCTGGACCGATTTCACTAATTCTTTTTTGTTGTATTTGTCATTATTAGGAGAAGGTTCTTACGGAAAAAAAATTTAAGAAAATCTCTCAGAAATATTGAAAAATATACATTTAATTTTGCAGTTCAAATTGAATAGGTACCTACTCATACGTAAGATAGGTCAGCTATATAAAATAAAGTAGTCTATTCTTCTATCATTCTATCATTGCTACTCTAAGGCGGTACGAAGTTTGCCGGGTCAGCTAGTAGCTACATAAATATGTTATGTGTATTCCTGGTATTTTAGATTTTTATCATATTTTTGCACATGTACTGTCTTATTATACTTACATATAAACAGAATAAGGTATACTTGATATTTTTGTTTGTATCTAAGTGCAATAAAGACATAGTTGTATATGTTTATTAATTAAACAGGTGAGGTATATAAAAAAAAATCTTAAGAAAAAATCATGCCAGATTAACAGAAATTTTTCACATTTAGAGTGACATAAGTTGTTTAATTAGGAGCAGCAATAGATACTAAAACTATCCAAATGGAAACAAATACAATGTGTTTGTACATCATTAACTTCTCATAGGAATGCTAAACCTAGAGAATGTTAAAAAGTTACATTTTAAATATATTATAATCCCTCCTCAAAACTCTCTAGAAAACTTAATTCTAGTGAGGAGTCTAAGGGATAAATAATTATTACCTCCATGTTATCAACTTTTTGAATTTTTTTAAAGAATATCATAAGATGTGTTTAGTAGCAATAGATTAGTAATGATTTACTGGCTCTTATTTAAAAAAATAAGATAATACTTACAGATGCTTTCCCATAGGGCACTAAACCTACATCTATAAAATCAGATAACTTTTCAGTCACAGGCAACAAATGTTTTATAAAAAAATGCTTAGAATCTGGACACAAAGCTTCATAGTATACCCTGATCTTCACTTTGTCATGTTTGTGTTTGTTGTACTTGTCGTCTTCGAGCTCTATAATGTTTGTCTGCAAAGATTATTTAAAGTAACATATTGTTATCACAAAAGAATTTCCAAGATAAGCAAAATTTCAAATACCTCTGATAATTCAATAATAGTTCGGTCCTGCATTAAACGAAAGCATTGCCACATAATCAGCGCAACCATGACTAAAACTATAACTTTGAATCGATTACAAGAGTAAAATGCCATTTCGTTGGTCTTAATTTACATAAACTTTTAGTAAAACTATAAATATTAAAATATAACCTAATACAGTACTGAAAAATTCATCACCAGACTGATTTCTCATAAATTTGATAAAATACCGCTAATAATTGGCTAGTTCCTAATTATTCACATGTTTCAACTCGCTTTTTCATTTAAAATTATGTGATTTATGTACTTAGAATCGCACGTAAAAATAATTTATTTAAATAATTCTTGCGATTAAATATATGTCTTGATTCACAGTTGTCATTGGTTGTCTTTTGACAGTGATTTGACATCTAATCGCTGATGACTGTTCTCAACAGTGCTGCCAAGGGGCGTGTTTGGCCGAAGTAAGTACTTACTAAACTCAGTAAGCCAGTAAGCATAAAAAAATTACAAGCTGACTGTAGCGCTTTTCGGCCAGGACAGACTTACTGGCTTAACATAACACAAAACACCGGTTTATGTCATATCCCGTACATAACCTCATAGACTGAATATAATTGACAGTACTGAATTTAGGAATACAGTAGAACCTCGTTAACTCGAACCTTGATAAGTCAAAAACCTCCAAATCTCGAAAAAGATTTTTGTTCCCTTCCCTTCAAACACCAAAACCTCCATTACTAGAATTCTTGACCCTCTGTTAGTCGAAATAATCACTGAGTCCCTCCAAGCCATTTTGGTACATATTTTCACTCTATAACTCGAAAAATTAATTTTGAACTCTGGATCTCGAACATAGCAACGTTTTATTTTACAACCTTTACAACTTGATCATTTGGAATTTATTTTTATTACCTCTATTGTTCGAACAAAAATAAGTTATCGACTTTAAGAACTTGCCGACAATGTGGGTACACTACTGTTTCTTAGTAAACACTTTAGGAGTATGCGATAACAAATTTATAACCCACGTAAACACGTGCTTGCTTGCTTGGTGTCAGGTGTTCAATTTTGATTTCGTATGAAATTTAGCTAAGCAAGTCATTTTTTTTTCGACTTAAATACTGTCAGAAGGTGTTTTGTTCTACTGCAATACACATCAATTAGTCTAACAGTTAACATGAGTGCTGTGAAACGTAAACTAAAAACTTTGAGTTGAGTTATTGTAAAATATTTTGAAATAATGTTGATTTATAATAAATAAAAATATGTTTGTCACTTCTGCAAGTTGAATTTTTAGTTATTTTACCTCTCTAACTCAAAATTTATAAAAATAAACCTCAAATTCTTTATGTCAAATCAAAATCCGCCTAAGACGAAATCCTCCATAACCAAAGAGAATATAATCACTACGATTTAAAAAAGAGAATATAATCACTACGTTTTAAGAGACGGGACTTAGTAGGTACTTTAAAAAAAACAATCAGTTTACATCGCACTATGTTACCAACAAAACGTCACGTAAATGTCAGTTTTGACGAAAGTATGAATCTCACAGATAAAATACAGCTGCTGGGCAATATATACATTTTTATCGATATCGATAAAATATAGGCCATAGGTATCGGTGGTATATATACATTAAACCAATACAAATTTATTTTATCCCTATTAGATCAGATCAGTATTCACATTTAAATCCAACGTATACTGGATAGTAATTAATTAAATTTAAATAAATCAATAAATTTGAAATAGTAAACAACGTTGGCCAAATATGAACACAAAACGACAAAAGGAAAATGAAAGACTTTTTACCTTGCATATTTTTATATTAACAAAGAAATAAAGATATACTGATTATTATAATAAGTTTATTGGTTCAATTATAAAAATATTAATTGTAAGTATTATAAATTGTAAAGTGTACAGAGTTTTAATTTAATTTCCTTAATATATATATACAAATTTGTCTCGTGTTGGCCTGGGATATTTAAATATAATAGGTTGTCATTCTGCTAAGCATATTAAGCTCATAAAAGGTGAGCATAAGTTTAAAATTTCAAAGTTTACAAAATCTCTAACCCTCTTATGAAAAAATGTGAACTAACCTACTCCAAGCCTGAACCTTGAAATATCATCTTTATTGCACTGTTACACAGACTATAATATAAACTTAATTTACCTACCCTGTTATTAATTTGCTTGAGTGAGGATTGTTAAATCCTTACCCATTCCTGTCGCAATAACGTCAGTGCCAAACACAATTGTGTTTTAATCTAAAAGGTGGAGTAGCCCTTTACAACAGGACAGTGACGCAATTATACCTAAAGCTACAATTGTTTGTTACCATCAGAAAGGTTTCGTGCTTTTTCACTCTCTATTGCTAAAAAAAAGGCTGTGCAACATTTACCAAAACATGTTTGTATTCTTTTAAATTGTTGTAATTAAAAATGTTTTGACACTTAGTCTTTAATTTGATAGCTTTAAGCTTGGTTCATAATTCCCTGTAAAAAATTAAGAAAAAGCAAGTAGCAAAATTATAAGGTCAAACATTATCGTTTTGAAGAAAATTTTAGGTTAATTAATAATAAAAAAGTTAAACTTGTTGTTGCCCGGGATTGGATATATTGCTTGGCTGACGATAGGCTTACCACCTGTCACATTGTTAGTGTCTTCGGCTAGTCAGTGGTGCCTTGGTTGTGCCTGTGCCTCTTCGAAGATATAGGCGTGAAGATATATTAATAATATTACCCATGTAACTTGGTCCAGCGACCGATTTATTGTGTCTGCAATTTTTCAGAATCTTTAGCGGCTGTTATATGTGTGACATGGATGTGACAGGGAAATTCTGACAATAACTCGTCAGGAATCGGGTTAGTACACAAATTCAATGATGGTACTGCAGACATCGTCGGCCGACTTTGATTCACATTAAAGTCTTTCCTTTCGAAGTGTGTACCACATACATATTTTAATGTTTGCAGTTTTTCTATAGGAACGTATAATAAATCATTATTTTCCACTGCCTTAACCCACTGTCGGCATCTGAAAACATGTTAGTACGTATTTTACGATAAATTGCTACAACCAAATAAACGAAGTTGAATAATTATTCATGAAAAAGTAATAAATCAGCAATTATTCGTCATTACAATCCTTTTCGTTCAATTCTGTTTAGACATCATTTTTTTAACTCTAAAGAGATCAAAAGCATAATTTTCAATTGTTTAAAAAGTTTCAGTCTCGAAGTTAGAAAAAAGTTCGTAAAGATAAATTATAGTGAACTGATGCATGTGTTCACACAAAACATACTTTATCACGTTTATTAGTTAATTGTAATTATCTAAAGTGAAAATAATTTAAAATTATTAAATGGAAGATGAAGCGCTGCCAACAACACTAGTCAACACTAAGTGTAGGTCTGTGTAGTGTACTGCGTGTCAAAAATGGAAAAAAATACTTTATTACGCATGTGTTATAAATAAATAAAAAAAAACTTGTAACGAGTATAACATTGTTTATCGATAATGGACGTACATCACTACTACTCAATACAAATAATGTTTTGAACAAAACGAAACAAGAAAATTCATTCTTAATGGCGTGTTTTGCATTACATTATAGTTATAACATAAAAATTTAATAGAATTTATTGCTTACCGGGATTCATTTAATGGAAATTTTGCCCTAAATCTTCTTTTTCTTTTGTTCAGTCGACACGTTCGATATTTACATATTTCGCACGAAATAAACAAATTTATTGAAAGTTATTTAAAACATACAATCACGAAAAGCTCAACAATCTGGTATTTTATGATTATTTTTAAATTTCTAACTAAAACACACTATTGTGACATTCAAACTTTCCCACCAAATGACCACAGACCAAAGAGTAAAGTAACTGTTCATAAAGTAACCACAGACTAGTAAGAGAACATATTCAAAGGACATAAATGTCTTTGAGGAAAAGAGAAACCGCAAAGAGGGAGTGAGATAACAATATCCTCCATTATTTACGACGCAAAGTTTTTTTTTTGTTTTTAATTTCGCTAGACGTCCATAACTTGAAAAATCTATAACTCGAATTTTTTGTCATCTACCCATTGATATATTAAAAAGAGGAAGATACGTTACGCTCTAACATTGCATTCGCTGAACTTGGGTTCGGCAAAACACATATACACCGTCACTCACACAAGTCTGTAATTACAATCATAAACATCGTTACCGAAAAAACAAAGACAGAGATATGGCGGATGCACTCGTATGAGCGAAATGGCGTCAGCCACCGAGCG
>NJDD01002550.1:110711-124540 GCA_002245505.1 Calephelis nemesis
AGCATGTGCATGGCATTAATCAATTCAGTTTCATCCGAAGTACTAGAGAATTGAGGGGTTAGATATAAAATAGATGGTGAACCTCCCCATCTAATACCACCCAAATCAAAATCCCCAAGTATTAGAAATTTATCATTAGAGTAAGTAAGCATTAAATTAGTCAGATTATCTAGAAAATTTTTGATGATATTGAATTTTGATAAATGAGAAATATTTTATTGGAAGAACTGTCCGTTTTGTTTTCATTAACAATAAGCAAAATGGCGTCGTATATTTAGCCATGCTTACTACGTTAGCACTTATTTTGTGTCCCGGCCGAAAATTTTGTAAGCATAGTAAGTGACTTACTAAATTTAGTAAGTACTTACTTCGGCCAAACACGCCCAAGCACAACAAAAAATTATTAGTAAACTTAGTCCATCCGTAGTCAGTTACTTTACTCTTTGGTCCTTTCAGACGTGATGCGATGACTTGGAAAAAGGGGTTTTATTCTTTAACCCCCGCCGCGAAACATCTAGGAACAGTAATTTTTATATCTTCATTTTAGTGCTTTTTAATTTCTTAAAAAATAAAACCTAATTGCCGCTATGAAAACACAATATCGTATATTCAACTTACGCTCTACAGTAACGTTCAGTCGTAGCAAAGTTTATAGCCACATTACAAATATGGAACAGTATGGAATTCAAGCCTAATTGATAAAATACTTACCTACACTTCGATGAATCGATAGGGATCTCTTATTTTATTTTAGCATTTGCTGTTATGTAGTGATCAAACAATCGAATTGCTGTAGTTTACAAATAAGTAGGTAATTTCATGGCATCAGTTAATCACAAATTAAATTAATCAAAAGAAAAATATACTCGAGGCTTTTAATGATAACGCTTATATAAATAACATAAAGACTCGTCTTGACGCGGCACCAAAGCACCGCAAAACCTACTAAGCGACCTCATCCATTCACATGATTGTACGAATATGCCGTTTCGAACTTTTTTTGTCAGTTTCCTTACTGTGTTATATTTGTACGGTGTCATAATGTACTAACACACCGGTATTTAGCGGTTTTTTCCATTTCGATACCTGGATACCGGTTCTGAAGTGGGTGAACCGGTTCCAAACCGGGTGTCCTGAACTTTATTGACTACTGTCTAGTGTACACTGAGCAGGGTTAAGAACGAACTACATGGCATTGGTTAACAGGTAACATGTCAATCCAAAAATTTAAGATTGACTAAAACATAATCAACTTTTATCCGAAGTCGGTTACAAATGTTGATACACAAAATAAAACTTCGAATACGAAAATTCAATTCGGCGCGGCGTAGCGGGTTGCCGCTCCGCACGTTTTACACTGATAGATAAAAACGAAAATTGTCAACGTCGCACTTGTACTCAACTGGTACCTTAATAAGATATCGGTTTTTATACCGGTATTAATACCAGTACTCGCTAGGTACCGGTATATGTCTAGTACTGGTACTAACAGTACCGGTACTCCTCCGATACCGGTATCGCACCAAGGCCAAATATATCGGTACTCAAAAATACCGGTATTTCAAGCTCTGCTTGCAACGGCCTAAATGTCACGGCAGAGATAGGAGTCGCAACCTATTTCACCTGTTAAAAACTATCTGAAACCCGTGTTAGTCCGGGCTCCTTTGCAGAATAGACCATCTGCCTTGCCAGGCAGCTCGTAAAAGGCGAGCATAGGCTAACCGTCACTAACATCATGACATCTGACTGGGTGGTAGAGTTTTGCAGCGACTCACCCGGATTGGTACCACAGCCTTTCCTGTTCCTGCCGCCTTAACATCATAACGTGTTCCGGTTTGGAGGGTAAGGTAGCCGGTAAACTTACTTATTGTCGAGGCCTAACATCCCGGCCTCAGGCTGGCAACGCACCATTACCTTTCTCTAGGCGGCGTGAATTTCTTAACATCAGGAAATCTGTCTACTTGTTTGCCTTCCAATATCATAAAAAAAGCCACGAACCAAGGTCAAAGAGGAATTGAATCAACTATTTTGTCAAAGTCCATACTGAACTTCTAAAGCCTCATTATATCACTACACAGTATAAAACAAAGTCGCTTCCTCTATCCCTATGTCCCTTTGTATGCTTAAATCTTAAAAACTACACAACGTATTTCGATGCGGTTTTTGTTAATAGATGAAGTGATTGAAGAGGAAGGTTTATATGTATATTTCATAACCGTGCGTAACCGGTGCGGGCCGCTAGTTCTAAAATAAAATAAAGATAACATTATAAACATGTATTTCTTAATTCAATCATTTAGCTGAAGAGCGCTAAATTTTTCGACATCATAAAATCCAGCTTTCACTTGTCTTCCACCAAAGAATCTACCATTAAGGTCTACAACCGCTTTAATGGCACTTTCGATTCTTTTAAACTCGACGAATATTCTGACAGCTTCATCTGATGGTGCATTGGGCAACTCGAAAATGACCACTTTTATTACATCTCCGTATTTCGTGTTACACTCATCTTTGACTTCCGGCTCCAATTCTTCATCTACGTCACCGGGACCAACCATATTCTGGAAATCATTTGTAATAAATAAATAAACGAGTCGGTCGAAATCAACCATTCAAATGAATCAATCTAATAAAATTCTAAATACTTGAGTGCAAAAGTATAATTTTAAGAAAATTCGGAATAAGATTTATGAAGTGAAGCAGACTTTGCACAATCAAAAAACTAAAATTTAAACAATTTCTGATCATGAATTGAGTAAAAATCCTAATACTGTATGTTGTTTAAAAAACAATCCAGACTCGTCAAAGTTAACAATTTTTAGGTATCTTCACGCCCATATTCCAAAATAGGTAGACAGAGGTACAACCAAGGCACCACGACAGCCGAAAACACTAAAGTCCCACAATGAGATAGATGGCAAACCTATCGCATACCAACACATAACTAGGCACATTTCCAGTCCCGGGCAACATTGTTATCATTAAAAATGTGAAAAAACACAAAATATTTTGTTGACTGAACTGGGGATTGAACTCAGAATGTTGAAGTCAAGTCTTTTACCAGACCGCTAGGCCTCAGAGACCATTGTTTTTAGGCCTGAATAATATTCCTTAAATAAAAGAAAAAATCCCGCTAGAATTTTTTTTAAATTGTTTTAAAATATAAGATATAACTTACTCTTAGCAAAACTACTTTGCTTGGTGATTTCATAATTTCTGTGATTGACGGCTCCTGTTTTGCTTGAGGTGAATTTGATGAATTTGGTGAATCTGTTTAACATAAAGAACGCTCAAATATGTTTGAATCAAAAAGTTAGTCTTACTGGCAATACCATTTTTATAATGGGCCTCCTTGTTGGTTGACGGAGTTAGATAGGTACAAATCATTCAAAAATAATTTACAAAAAATTAGGGCGCCACCGTTTATAACATGACAATACTAGACTACGAAAAGTCTAGCTACATGCATATCATCGTTCATCGAAATCGGTTCAGCGGCTTAGCCGTGAGAGAGATTTTCGCATTTATAATATTAGTATTGATTTTATAAATTCATTAGTTGTTTGCGTGAAAAGTGAACAGACAAACTAACAATAAATTGAATAGCCCTCGTTTTGGATTCTGTACCCTTTATACAACATGTAGCAATCATTGTCTAAAAATATTACGTGTGCAGATTTAGTTTTGTTACTGTTTTATTATATGTATAGATATTTGGAACCATTTTTTTCATCTATCAGTTTGGTTATTTATTCATTGATAGCGACAAATTACTGAACCAGTTTTAATCCAAACAACAATTTTGTATGTGAAAGTTTGGGATTTAATTATGTTTCACTGTTTCATTAAAATAGGAAAAGGTAGAGAAGGCATATTCGATTTTAGTTTTGTTAATAGTATTTTGTTTCCTTAGTGTAGTAAGTTTAAGAAAGGGTATTATCTCTACTATCATTACAAATACAAAAGCGTGTATGTGTACATGTATGTCCCGTTTTCAAGGCAAAACAACTAAACCATTAAAAATCCTATTAATATTATAAATGCGAAAGTTTGTATGTATGGATGTATGGATGTTTGTTACTCTTTCACGCAAAATCTACAATGCCGATTACGATGAAATTTGGTAGCTGAAGACCCAGAATAACATATAGGCTACTTTTTATCCCGGAGTTCCCGCGGGATTGGGACTTACGCGGGTGAAACCGCGGGGCGCAGCTAGTAACATATAAATAGATTAGACCTTGGAGGACACAGGCTACTTTTTGTCGCCTGTGTTGTATTTGTTCTTAATAGGTCACCGTTATGTAATTCTCGACGTTTAGAGGCAAATCCGCAAGCAACACGTAGTTAAAGATGATGAATTGAAAAAATGAATTAGTACCTGGTCCTGGTAGCACTGGCATAGCGAAAGCTGGCGGTGGCATGACGTTGGTATCTTTTTCGTGTATTATCCGTCCACCACGTTTTGACGTTTTCTCCACTTGCAGAGCCACGGACATTCCTTGCTCCTTCTTTCCCAAACCTTGACCTTCCTAAAACGTTTGTAACATATTTTTCAATTAGGTAACGTAAGATATAACATAACCCGGGAATCGAACCCGGGACCTCATGAAGTCCAACACCTGGACCCCTAGACCACAGAAGCGATTTTTTTTTTGAGTATGTGATTGTGACTTCAATTCCTAAATTCTCGTAAACTATTTCTCCTTTTTTTCGTAATTTTTGTGTTTTTTTTTTATAATAGTGGTTTCAGGGTTATGTCATCTTATTGTAACTTTTAGATATTATGTCAAATTAAAATGATAAAAAAAAATAACGGTGTCGTGGGACACCAGGTAGGAACGAAGTTCCTTCGGCTAAAGTAGAATCGACACAATTCATGAGTATATACTATGTATTGGCGGGGTGGCGTGAAAGAGAAAGAGAAAGGTATTATACACTACTCGCTTGTGTATACGACTGTCGCGCCTGCGCACATCTTATTTAACGGTTTTATTCCACCCACTTTTTCTTACGGTTTTTAATATCACATTTTTTTCAGTTCGACCGCGCAGCAAAATCCCTATCTCCTCCAAGTCTGCCGTAAGGAACTTCGTTCCAACAAAAAAATGTTTGCTTGTAAAACATGATACCTTCATAGCAATAATCAAAACACATCACGTATCGCAATGCCACAATAATAATTATCGACCAAATAATAACCAGATCCACGTTTTGGGTTAACAACTCATTGGCAACAACTTACTTTAAATCCATATTTAGCCATAATTTTCGCTGCAACCGAACTAGCACTGTAACCGCCAAGAGAGAATCCCGGCGAAGGCGTTGGAGTTGGTACTACTGGAGGTGGAGGTGATGGCGTTTCTACAGTGAGAGATGGTGGGGGAGCGATCGCCACCCCCGCTGCACGTTTGGATATCTCTTCAGCTTCTTCTTCTTCTGGTTGCTGAAAAAATAATTTTCCGTTGATAAATCATAACTTGTACACTGATTACAAAACTAACAAACTACTATTATGAAAAGTGATAGGAGATAAGTGTTATAAGCTATATGGTAATATTTGTCTGTCTATCTGTTATGCTTTCACAGCAAGACCATTGGATCGATTTTTATAAGATTTGATATGTATATAGCTACAGATCTAAGTTCAAACAAAGGACATGTTTTTTGAAAAATCATCTACCATTGGACCATTCACCATAATAGGGAATGAAAGTTTGTACGAAAATCTTAACTATTCTATGCTGACGAAGTCTCAGGCAAATAGCTAGTCATAAATATTTCTTGACGAAATACAGGGATTAATCTAACTTCAAAGTAAGCAAATTATCTACTTGTGCTAAGAATATTAATCAATTATTGTAGTAATACATGCAATTCTGGAATAGGGACAATTTGTAAATACCAAAGTAATTGATAACACTTAAACTAAGAAATACATATATGAATGTCTGTCGAACAAAATTCTACACCTTTTGGAAATTCGAACCTGCGAAAATTTTATACCTGCGAGAGTATGTTTTTCTGTCTATTACGCTTTTACGGCTAAAGCGGTCGCCCGATTTTAATGAAATTGGATAGAATATATAAAATCCCGTGTTTAAAGATGGGCTATTTTTTTTAAAAAAAAGGCAACTCATACAGGACTATAACTGAGGACTAAAGTTTGTATGAATATACTAACAAAGTCGTGAATAAGCAGCTTGTAGTCAACATTGTTTAAGCTATCAGAAATTCTAAACGTAAAATAAGGAAACAAATTAAATACAGTGTGCCCAGTGTGAGTTTTTGAAATGATTTACTTTAATATCGTGTTTACGTTTAATTACGTAAATAAATGAAGTTATTGGTGGTTAATTTTATTGTGCATTCACTAAACTAATTTTAAGTTATCGCTATCTTCTTTAAACGAAAGTAATAGAAAGAGACAATAAACTTTTAGTCCTGTCAGATTAGATTGTTCATGACATTTCTACTGACGTTTAAACTATCACTAGGAAAACGTCGTCTAAATATATCAAAATTTGACATGTCCAGACTAATCAGACGTGTCTAAAATGTTCCATCTCTTTTACTTTTGTTTCATTTAAAAAAGATAGCATGCATCTAAAATTAGTTTAGTTTGTGAACATCAGAATCACTACCATTGTCAGCGCCTCTAGTGGATAGTCAAAACAACTCAATCATTCCATACATTTAAATCAAACGCAAACGCGGTAGTAAAGTAAATTCGTGCGAAACTCACACTCAACATAGAATTAATAACACGAGGCCAAGGATTTTTGTAAATAGTAATGCTATAATTAAATGTAGTTAAACTACTACAACCGACATGTCATTAGGTACCACTTCGTACAGATTTTCAAACCTTCAAACGTTTTTTCGAAAGATAGAAAATATTTTCGAAATGGTGCTACATACATTTTATGAACAACCCACTAGTGGTTTTTGAGTTTGTAACTCAATAAAACTGATATGGGACCACCTCGGACTCTGACCTATCTTTATAAAAAGAACCCTCAAAATCGGTTGGTTATTGGCCAAGCGATCACGTAACAAACATAAAAAACATACTTAAACGAATTGAGTAAATGTTTTGGCATCTTTTGAAATTGGTTAAAAATGAATCAAAAGATTATTACGAAAATTATAGTTTCATGATATATCTTTCAATTGAACATAGTTTGGCTTGTAAATAGTTTTAGAAAGACATAGGTTATATTATTAGGTTTCTGCCATGCAGTAGTTTTCTTGCGGAACAGTCACAAATAGCGAAGTATCTTCACACCCATATCACCGAAGAGGTAAGTAGAGGCACAACTAGGCACCCACAACTAGCCGAAGACACTAAGTTCCGTAATGTGATAGGTAACAAGCCTATCGCCAACCAGGCACATATTCAATCCCGAGCAACGATTTTTTTATTAGAAAATTGGAAAAACCCAGTAACCTTTTTGTTGCCAGACCCGGGATTCAAACTCAGGACCTCAGGCAGTCAAGTCCAACAACTGAACCGCTAGACCACAGAGGCAATGCACAAATAGAGAAGCATGTGCAATGCACAAATTTTACTGCTTTTGTAAAATGTTAGGACAACATAATAGCATATTTACCATAGGCACTAATGTTTTTTCAGGAATCACATCTTCTTCATCACCAAATCTTGATTTACGTTTTCTTTCTGTTCGTTCACTTCTATCATTTCCATCTAAATTTAATCTTTTAGCTTGCATCTCTAAAAATATTAAATCATCAACAAATTACCAACTCCATACAAATAAACAGGTAAAAAAAGGCAGAAAAGAAACCAGCTCTCTAATTGTAAATCAACTTTATACAATTTTTAGTTTTTGTGATACATTTCAAATCAATGAATGAATGTTTTGAACCAAAATTGCAGTAAAATCGTGTAGAAGATATAGTTCTTGTAATTTCGATCAGTGAATTTCTTTTAAAAAGGATTATATGTTTATTATCATGCTAGATATAGTCCCAAAGTGCATTTGTAGTAACATTAATCAATCAGAACAATACCGTCTATTACATGTATGCAACATCTAAATCAGTCTTTCTCAAAGTGGGCATTAATGCCCCCTTGAGGCGTCGTCCAGCGCCCACAAGAGGTGGGTGATAAGAGGCCCAGAAAATAAAAGTGGCGATAGGGGACTTGACACTCAAACTACTTCATATTTTAAAATTCACTGAAATTAAAATGTTCAGGCTACCCAACATCCATATTTATATACAGTGTAAACTCCATGTAACGTCACTCGATTTAACGACAAACTCTTTAAAGCGTTGAAATCAATTGGCTTTAGTTGGTTTAACTTGTATTCCATACAATGATACACTCTATATAACATTACACCCACTCTCAATAACGACAACAATTGAGTAATGAAAAGTACCTTTTAAGTTGCTAAAATTAGTAAAAACTGCGCATCTGTGCATGTTCTTTTGTCTCTTTATTATTCTAGCCTGCAATAAACGCGACTGTCGGCATCATGCTTACGGAACTTTCTAAGAAATTCGTTCTTTTGTTTACAAATTGGGATTGCTTGCACGTGTAGACTGCTTGACGATGCCGAATAAGTAGGAGTCATGGATTACAACGCTATCATATTCTTAGTTGCTCACAAACTTTCAAACTGTAAACATGGCTAGTAAAAGAAAATCACTGTGTATTGACGAAAAAGTTTTACTGATACGCGCTATAGAAACGGGAGAGAAGATAAGTGATGTTGGCAAACGCTTTGGATTTAGTCGCTCTACCGTGTCCACAATATGGAAAATTAAAGAAAAATTCTCCAAGCTGAGGGCGAGGGAAAATCTTCCAAAAAATTAAAGAAACCTAAATACGAAGACTTGGATCAAGCTATACTATCATGGTTTCATCGACAACGCCAGAATAATATGCCTATCTCGGGACCACTCGTGAAAGCTAAGGCGGAGAATTTTGCTGAAGAACTTGGTTTAACTTCTTTCAAAGCATCGGAAGGATGGCTCGGAAAATTCAAGCAACGTCATCATATCAACTGTGGTAAAATAAGTGGCTAAGCACGAAGTGTTGATACGAATGTGACTCATGATTGAATTACTAGAGTGTGGTCAAAATTCATTGAAAAATACGCGCCAAGTGACATTTTTAATGCTGATGAAGCAGGAATTTTCTATAAGTTGACTCCAGATAAAACTCTGAAGTTTAAAGGGGAAAAGTGTGTAGGAGGAAAGCTTTCCAAGGAACGTATTACGGTGCTTGTGGCTGCTAATATGGATGGCACAGAAAAAAGAAAGCTAATGGTAATAGGCAAATCGAGAAATCCGCGCTGTTTTAAGAACATTAAAAAATTGCCAGTGACGTATAAAGCTAATAAATCAGCTTGGATGACCAGTCAACTTTTTGAAGAAGAAGTGCGAAAGTGGGACGCAGAATTAAAGGGACGAAAAATTTTACTTCTTGTTGACAACTGCCCCGCCCACCCGTTTATATCAAACCTTCAAAACATAGAGTTGGCATTTCTTCCTCCAAATACGACTAGTATCTTACAGCCAATGGACCAGAGTGTGTACTGTGTGTACAGTAAACTTTTTATCTAAAGCCTGGGAAGATGTGACGCCCACAACTATAAAGCACTCTTTTCGACATGCTGGACTTTGTACCAATTCTACGATTGATGAGGTGGAAACAGAACTTGAGTTTGATAGCGACGACGATCTTCCATTAACTGAGTGGATTCAATAGGTCAAAATGGCAGGAAATACGGTAAATCTTCAAACCTACATCGAAGTAGATAACTGCCTGCTTACAACGGCTTCACTCACAGACATAGAAATTCTGGATTCAGTAAGAAAAACTGAGGTTCAGGTTCAAGAACAAGGAGATGAAGAAGATGAGATGGACGAGCTTGAGCCTCCGCCGAGCATTAAAGAAGCTCTGAAAGCAGCTAAATTATTGGAAAATTACTTCCTTTATCAGCAAGATGCCTCAATATCACAAGATATGAATAAAATAATAAAAAAAATACAACAAAATTACTGGTGCAGCAAAAGGCGTCAGACAAAAATAACAGAGTATACGCAATAGCGTTGAAATAAGTTTTTTTTTGTAAATACATAACTTCTAACACTAGACTAAAATACGTTTTTTTTTTTCGAATCCTGATTTTCCTTTCTCTCCATTTAACGACCACTCTCTATAACGCCATAAAATGCATAGTCCGTTCAGTGTCGTTATATAGAGTTTACACTGTATACTACAAGTGGTTGTCCGTTGGTCCATAATACATTTTAATATGTTGTTGATAAGAACACCATCTTCATTTCTCAAGACCAACTACTTTGTTTCCAAACTTTTTAGTGCCAGTGCCCCATCTGTGATCTCTTATTGTTATCATCAATATATTTGTTTGTGTGTGTGTCAAATGCATGGTAGTGTGGGTAATGTTTTATTTATTGATTTAATGTACTTTATAAGCATTATTATTTAACTAATTTCATTAACTATAAGTGTGCCAAATTTTATGCTCTTCCGTCTGTGCAATTTTCGTAGAGACACTTATTAATATATAGATTTAGAAATATAACTTATATGAGTGTAGCATATCTAATTATTACTTTCTCTGCTAAGAAAAGTCTTGTTTAGAATATAGTTTCAATTAAACTCCAAGCAAGACTTAAGATAAAAAAGTCGGGAGCACTACCAGCTTATTGAGTTGACGTTAGATGAAAAGAGTTTCAGAACCTTTTTGAACAAGCAGATAAATAAAGATTGAAAACATAGCAACATCTTTCCAGTCAGGGAGAAAAGAAGTCAGGTCAGAAGTATTATGTAATTAAATACCTTTAGCCACTTTTTCATAGTCATTGGGCCACATAGGATCATATTCATTTGCAACATTCCAATCAAAATCACGGACATTCAATGAAGCTGTAATTGCTTTTTGTTGGTTATTAGAATTTACAATATTTGCTTCATCCTCTTCTTTGGTTTTACTTTTCAAATCTATTACCGGTGTCAAAACCTGTAATTTGAAATATTACCACATGAAACAAAATGTAAGGGAAATAAGAGACAACAGCACTGCAAATACTCAAAGTAAATTATCAAGTTCATTCCAGTTTTTGATTTCACAACAATATATTTTCTCAATTATTTAATAGGTAATTTAATAAAGGAACATTCACACTTATTTTATGAAACCCTATATCAAATTATTACAAATCAAAGACACTGTTATTTACATTGGAACAATAACTTTTATCAGAAATATATTAAAATTGAAATACTATACTATACATATAAGAATAATCTTATCCAATCATTACAAAAATAATCATTTTTAGAGCACCAAGAATCATCAGTTTTTTTTCTGTATCTGTTGTTCCCCAGAACTCACTTTATTACTATTGAGCAATGAATAAATTTAGATTTTGCTACTCACAAATAAACAACGACATTAATTTCAAGGCAGACATCTCTAATTTTTATTTATGTGAGAGGTCAGAGAACAAGCACAAGGATATGATGATAAGAGAAAATTATGAACTATAAGCATCGTAGATGGTATAGGTGCGTCACCATCCTATGGCTGGTAAGACCAATAGTATACATCAGCTACCCTAACCTCGAGACCTAAACATTATTATGATGGCTTCATAAGAACTGCCACTATTCCACTTAATAGATCAGGATCATTACAGGGAAACTTAAATATGAAATAAAATTATTATTTGGGGTTAGAAATTCGTAAACATACTAAGGTTTTTTTCCTTTAGTAGGTAATAGTTTTAAGTTTGGCCTACACTCATGTGCATAGTAATTTTTTAGACCGCCTCGTTGGTCGAGTGGCTAGGGTACACTCCTAACTACATCGACTAACTGCGAGGCTCGGGTTCGATTCCCGACGGGGGCAGGCATTTGTGTGATGAACATTTAGATGTCTGCATTTCCGGGTCTGGGTGTTTATTAAATTTATTCTGGTATCAGCTATTTAAGTATTTCTATGTATTGGTATCATTGACTAGCACCCATAACACAAGCATATAATTTTTTTTACTTTGGGGTTAGATTCAATTTGTGTAACTTGTCCAGAGGTATTTATTTATTTATTTATTTTACACTAATTTGCAAAAGAAAAATTTTAAATATATTTAAAAAAAATTACAATTACGATTACATAACATTGTGTAATCGTAATTGTAATTTTTTTCTTTCACTAATTGTGAAGCCCAGTAAGACTGCAAAAATACAACAATAACCTTTTTCAAATAAACCATCAGTTATATGTTTATCCTTGAGAATTTGGAAAAGCAATTAATAATACCATATTGTTCAGTAAAGATAAAAAAATATGAGACATTATTATCTATCTTAAAATATAGTTTATTTTTTGTTGCTTGTAACTCTTTTCCTACCAAAATAGGAGGACATTTTTTACACAGTTGAGATACATAAAACCATAATACAGCAAAATAAACTGCAATCACGTAAATAAAATTTAAAAACTCGTTTTTTCTTTGCTTCTTACTATTTCAGAAGTAAGGTAATTTTTTTTTATTTTCAATCAATGGGGTTTATTCAGAATTAAGATGACTTATTAAATTTGCTACTATGCTACTATGATTGTGATATTTACCTGTGTTGATCGACGCAAGGCTTCTCTTTTAGGTTGAGTTACTGCAGCTTTTTTTAATTGTAATTGGGATTGAAGAAGCTTGATGCCTGATGACCATCCTGCCACTTTTTCAGTTGTTCGGGCTTTTATAGTATCAAGATCATCATACAGAGACATGATATAACCAATATATGAAAATGACCCTTATCAACATACGAATTATATCTTTAACTTATGCTAAAGCTCAATAGTCAATTCCATTCCTGCATTTACTATTTTAGACTTATTAATTGTTAGACAAAAAAAAATAAAAATAGAAGACCTACAATTATATAGACCTTACGTCTGTTTTCGTTATTGCAAAGACTAAGTAACCTAGTCACTTAACTCCATAGAATTATGTAGGTAGTGATTATTGGTGATTATATTCTCTTTGTTAATAATTATTAGTAAATTAAAATATCTTGGTAAAATATAAATTATGGAGTGTTTTGGAGTTTTGCCTTTATGACTTTAGTTGTTTTTTTCTGTTTTTTTAGGTTAATTTGCCACTTTCTGGGGTCGGCTAAAACCTTTAGGCCGTGCTGCCACGTCTTCCGTATCAATTAATTATTATACAGTCATTAGTCACATGTATTCCATATCAATTAAGTCATTAGTCACTATTTACAAAGTCACGTCAGGGTCTTGAGTAAAGCGGTGGTCACTTTACACAAGCTCACTTTTAGAGATTTGGCGGCAGCGGGGAAATTCACGATACAATAATTTCTTCATGATTATTTCATTTGTGCACTTTCACTGAACAAAATTAAAATATTTCCCACCTAAATTAACTAATTTTACTCACAATTCACACTAAATTCAATAATTTGAAAAAATTACGACCATCTTCATCCACAATGGCGCCAATACTCCAGTTTTTTTTAATTTATTCTTTCTGGAGCAGGATTAAACGTCGGCAGACGCCAGATCTTCGTATCCATAATTTTTCTTCTTATTTATTTCGAATTCTTTTCTTCAGTTTCATAAACTGTAGTTACCTACAAGTTGTTTTAAAATGTCATATCAAGGCCTTGAGTAAAGTGGTGGCCTCCTTGCCCAATCTCACCTCACGAGATATTCAACTAAGTAGTCGCTATCTAGCGTAGAGTGACGCCGGACGCGATACCTATAATGCAATGGTCGTCGGCTCGCGGCAGCGCTGCTATTTACTAG
>NJDD01002551.1:0-10801 GCA_002245505.1 Calephelis nemesis
TTACACACATATTTCCGCAAATAAATAATTTTCTTTCTTTCTTTCTTTCTTTAGTGCCAAAAATGCAACATATTTTACCAAATGTTGAACCACTTTAGGTTAAATTTTAGAGGAGTTTAGTTTTATATTGTAATTTTTTTTACATAAGTTGATCCCAAGAGTTGTTCCTATTTTTTGTTGTTTAGGTTAGGTTGTAAGACAGCGATATAAGTAAAAGTTTCTATAAGTTATTTAATAAGTTATTTTTATTATTTCTATTGAATAAGGGCTTCCGTATTAGACACTGTTGGTAATTCTGCTGTTCACAAACTAAACTTATTTTAGATGCATGCTATCTTCCTCAAATGAAACAAAAACAAAAGAGATGGGACGTTTTAGACACGTCCGAACATATCAAATCGCGATGTTTTTAATCGACGTTTTTCCGAGTAATAGTTTAAACGTCTGTATAAATGACGTATACGGTCTAATTTGACAGCGCTAAAAGTGTTTTGTCTCTTTCTGTTTCTTTCGTTGAAAGAAAACAGCGAAACTTAAAATAAGTTAGAAAGTGCGCAACAAAATTACCACCACTATTAACATAATTAAAAAAAACTTTACTATTGTTCAAACCATCATAAAATAAATAGTTTATAGTAAGTACAAAGCCTGTTAAAACTTTGTTATTGCTGAGTCAATAAGTTTTTCTATACAAAATAAAAAATATGTTGATGGTTTTAATATGGTACGTTTTTACTGTGTTGGGGTTATTTTAGACCCCTGACACCAACTACGTTACTAAAAATAGTGACTCCGTTTAAGGGTTAATTAACTGATTGACAGCAGTTTTATTAGTATCATAAAAGGCGGGATTGATATCCGACCCAGTTGCGGAGTGATCGGTTTCATTACTGCCCTCTCGACCCCGCTCTCGGACTTCCCACGTTGGTGTACACACGGTTGCGATGTTTGCTGATGCACTTCTAGAGTTTTCTATCCTTTGACGGTTTGTACACTAAATCGCTTGATTTTTTCAGCTGTGTGTATTTAATAGAAACCACTTTTACGAAATACGGGAAGTATAAAAATAGGAGAAAATTAAACATGTCGGTATTTTAAAGGTTATCAAAGACTAGAAATAAAAGATTTACTAAGTTTTTATTTCCTCATAAACATTTGCGGTAGAGTCTAAAGCAGTAAAATTGGCTGGTTATTCCAAACACTAGTGGGGTAATGAATGAAGTCGAATCTCACAAAAACCGCAGGATTGTTTAGAATTGATTAGATTAGAAACTTTAAAATGCATATACGTAGTTTAGCATTTTGTTTTTAAATAAACAGCTAGTAATTTATGAAGTCTAATAAGACTTAGAGACTGCAATGCAAGACTGCAGTCAGTATGTATGACAATTGCATCAAGCACGATAGATATTTGTCAAAAGCAGTGAATCCAAAATGCAAAAGAACGAGAAGTATGTAGGTAGAACTTGAGGCACCTCGACCATTAGATAAGTTTAAAAAATGCATGAAAACAAAACTATGTAAGGCTACTATATAATCTAAGAGTATTTGGTAGACGATTGGAAATGAACTCTGCAGTCTCGCACTGCAACTTTAAAATAAAATTGTAATGTAATTTGTTTTACTTTTTACTTAAGTTATGCCTATGTAAAAGTAGATTGTAATTTATGTTTTTTTTTTAAATAGTAAAAGTAAACGTTATATATTACAATTATGTAGTTTTTTTTAAGTTTTATAATTAAATAATGATGTCCTAGATTGGATATTGTTTCCTGCTAGTCGTGGATGCCTTGGCCTACCTCTTAAGGGATACAGACGTAAAGATATTTTTTATATATGTATACATATAAATTACAGTCTGACTGGAAGCTCGTACGAGACAAATATAGGCTCATTTTAGGATTTTTATGACTCGTTCTTTTAAAATTAGTTAGGTAATATTTATTCAAATCGGCAATGACAATTATTCAAATCGGCAATGACGCCGGATTTGAATAACGTCTGAACGTCAGTGTAACTTCTGTAGGCTCTACTAGTGTATTATTATCAAACTACATTGTTATATTCTCTGCCCAACTTTATTACAAATTCAACATAATTTACAGATTTTCTAGATATCTTAAACACAGATTATTAAATGAAATGATATAGAAAATATTGATCACAACACGAGTTTAGTAATGAGATCGTATAACCATTCTCTAAAATGAAAATCTAACAGTTCCCGTTACAATATCTTTATACATAAGCCCTAATAAAGTGTTTTTAATCATAAACGGAAAACCAGAGGCGCTAAAAGTTTGACGTGTCCGTCTGTAGCTGCATAACTCCTAAACAGGGGGCTGACATCGTATCGTTTTAGAGATGACTACTGGCTAAAGTGTACAATTAGTAAAAAAAGCTAAGTAAAATAAAAATAATAAATTAAGCGTTTATTGCTGTTTACAGTCAAGTTTAAATAAAAAAAATTACAAATTTACGTGTTTTGTTCTACAAAGCTTGTCCTTCGACAAAAACCTTTTCTAGTGCTCTCCAGGATAACCTATACCTCGCTAGTCTAATCAATTTGTGATCAGCCACTCTCTTGATATTATCCTTCCAAGTTCCAATGCTTTGCTTGTCGTCCTTAGTGTTGTCTCCTTGTGTCGTCCCTAGCTAGTAGATACCATTCAGTTCTAAATCTTGTTGATTTCTCATATTTTACTTCTTTTGACACATGTTCTGTCCACTTTAATGTCTTGTATGTTTTCTCTGTACGTTTTTTTTTAAATACCTGTCAAATGAGATGTTTTGTATTTGCTATATTAAATTTCTGTTGGTCACTGGAGGTAGAAAATTCTACAAAATGCGTTATTTGACCTCTTTTTGATGTACATTTTAGGTAGTGACTATCACTTAAATAATACGCAACCAGCCCCCAAGGCGACCAATTTCGATTCGGATTTTTTTGTTTGTAAGCTGATAGGTTTTGTTGGGCGGTCCCCTAAATTTTATTTATTACTTACATAATTTTTTTGTCATCTTAACCTTTCAATAATTCAGGTATTCAATAAAATTTTACGGACGCTGTTGTCACGTGGCACAACGAGATATTGTGAGGATAAATTAAAGTAACAAAGCGAATGAAGCCATTAACAAACAGTATTCTGACACTGTGCGTTTTATCTTTGTATTGAAATATCACGGTTTGTTTGCAAAAACCGATTGCCATGGGGCATTCCACCTTACCATTACGTTGTAGAGCAACACCAGCTATTGTAAAATCTATGCAAATTATTGTTGTGTTCTTATGGGAAGAAGGTCACAAAATACATCTCATAGGTATAGCTTTTAGGTTATGATTGACTCCGCGTTTTAATTTTTCTTTTATTCATGTGTCTCAAAACAATATTAAACATGTGGCCGGGAATATGCGTCATGCAGTGCACTAACAAAATTTTAATAATATGCTGTACTGTACCTTCTCAATTCAGGATCATATTTCACCTATCCAATTAACCCAAAATCGTCCAATAAATCGATTATAATTTTAATTATTTAAAATATCTAATAAATAACTAGTTTTTATCCATGCACTCACCTTTTTTCTACCTTTCTTGGACAACCTGATGATTTTGGTGTTTCAAATTTGCTAAGCATCAAAAGTTCAAATAACGTCTTTGTGTTAACAAAGCGAGGTCTCTTAATTGTTTATACATGTTGTGTTTTAGTTACGATAAGCTTTAAGTAAATATTTTTAGAAATTTTTGGAAATTATTATTTTGAAAAAGTCGTTCAAAATAATAACATGATTTAATTATTCACAATCGTTTAGAATAAAAAAAAAATACAATATTATTCCGTCAGCAAATATAGACGCCCGAGTCACACGATCTTAAGGTTGAATATTTAAGATTCTCTGTTCGATAATTTGATCTCCAGTTCTATCTATAAGCTTCCTGGTCGAGACCTTCATATTGACATATAGACAGCTGAAGAAAAGGAGAGGAGCTAGTGTCGCGCACATCGCCAAACTTCGTACGCTAAATTAGACCATTAATTTCAAGATTAGAATTTTTAGAACTGCTACCGTTACGAAACCCAATGGTACTGTCTACCCCTCCTTCAATAGAGAACGCCAATACAGAATACTTTCATCTGACTGATGGCGAAGTAATTTTATTCTGAGTTTAGACTAAACTGTCATCCAACTGTATAGATAGTTTTTAATATTAAAAACCGATTTAGGTTGTGACCCAACTAAAACTCGCTCAAAGTATTTGTTGTCTTAAATGCAGCATGTGAACACATTTACAGCAAACAAACGATATTTGATTTGTCGTTGCCAACATCACAATCCGCAATAACAAACAGAACTGCATCAAATTCCAATCAAAAGATGAACTAAACAAACAGTAGTTACAATTCACCGTACAAACTGGCTTGTTAATATTAGTTTGAATTAATCCATACACGACGATGAAACGCCCAACAGTAGTTGGAACTAAATAATAATGCATGATGTATGAGGCGGGACGAGCCAGTTTATACAATAGCGACATGTAGAGATTGATTTATAGCAAGTGCAGTCGAAGCTATTGCATTCGGAGATGGGATCACCTCTGACATCACAACATAACACGAGGAGACGTATTTGTCTCAATCGGGGCTGCGACAGAAATATTACATAAATAATTTAAAGGCAAGTTTGCAAAAGATATGCCTAATGTTTTTAAAGTAACACTTAACAACTACGAGTATATAATTGAAATGCTTGTTAAATAAATAAAAACCTTTAAATAGGTTAATTATAAATCCTATGCGGAATAGAAAAATGACAGTTGAATCTAGTTTTAGTATTTTGGAAATTAGTCATTAATACTCGCAAAAACTTATAATTAGTTTTCTTAATTATAAAAAATATATCTGTATTGACAGCCACCTACATCATCTATATATGTATAGCAATCTTACTATTAATGCGAATGACGAATGAAATAAAAAGTTATTGCCACAGACATACTTTCCTTCAGGGTTTAATGAAACTCCTCGTTTTGTTTCGGGGTTTGAAATAATACATCCCCGTGTTGTTCTGGGCTCCTTTGCAGAATAGACCATCTGCCTTCCTTATCAGGCAGCTCGTAAAGGCGAGCATCGGCTTACCGTCACTAACACCGTGACATTTGACTAGGTGGTAGAGTTTCGCAGCGACTCGCCCGGATTGGTACCACCGCCTTACCTATTCCTGCCACCATAACGTCATGACATGTTCCGGTTTGGAGGGTAAGATAGCCGGTAAACTTACTTTGCTCGAGGCCTAAAATCCCGACCTCAGGTTGGCAACGCACCATTACCACCTTTGGTGTCTCTAGGCGGCGTGAATTTCTTACCACCAGGAAATCCGTCTGCTTGTTTGCCTTCCTATATCATAAAAAAAAGAAACATACGATTGTTTGGGAGTTACGTTACCACAGACAAACACACATACACGCATAAACAAGCTTACAACACTTTTTTTCTATGATGTGCTGTAGAAGAACTGCAAAGATTACGAAACGTTCATAGTACGTACCGAAAGCTTAAAACTATGATCCATCAGCCATCTTACATTAGGTTCAACAGGTCCTTGTCATCAAGTCGTAGTCATCTCAGATCGTCAGAAAATATGAACATATTCAGTTAGGGCAAATTGAATGAATTTAAACTCGATGGTTTTACCAGTAATACCAGGGTTACTATGTATAGTGTCTTCGAGCTCGATCGTCAGACCAGCTCAGTTGCACCAGCATTCGTAAGTATTTGAACTGTATGGTCTCGCATAAGTTTAAGAGTGAAATAAATGCCCATGATATGTCAGATATCCATTTCGATGCCTATAAAAAAGCTGCAAATGAGCTGACGTACTTTGAACATTTAGGCAAATCTACATGAACTATGGCTAAGAACTATCTCAATCACATCGGCTTTCAAACAAAAAAATCTGCATCAAAATCCGTCCATTTGCTTTAGAGCTACAATGCAACACACATACACACAAACACACATCAGTTTTGCTATTTTATTTGTTGTGTTAGTTGTCGGCAGAAGAAAATTCTCATATAAAAAGTAAAAAAAAACAGGTAGGTTGCAGGAGAAATGGCAAAACAATGCTTTTATCCAGATTAATTATTAGTAGACAGTAGTCAACTGTAACTTTTAACAAAATTAAATAGATGTAGAATAAGCCTTTATTTTCCGTTCGCAATTCCGTGAACGGCGCGGATTGTGTCCGCGGAATCAGCAAAATAAAGGCATAGTCTACATCTCTTAAAATGGATTCCTGCAAAGTTACGCCTGACTCAGTAAAAAATCATTACCAACTACTGGGCTTGCGTTATTCGTTTTAGTTTTTATGAATCAGCTGCTTTTTATTTTCTGGTAGTAGAGTACAGCAACGTGTCCGGGTAGAGATAAACCACCGCATTAACAATTCGTTATTCACAATGACTCTGTCGTATTCCGGTCCGGAGAGTAGGACAACCTATAGATTTGCACAATCGGCCTAACACCCCGGCCATAGGACAGCGACGCGCCTACAACATCTATGGTGTTCTATAGCCTCCGCTTATCTGTTACCATCAGGGGAGTAGCCTGCTTGTTCGGCGCCTTTTACCATAAAAATAGTGTTGTCAAATTTCTGTTTTTAAAACTTCACATTTACAATATAGACCTGGGTCGATAATTTTTGAAACCAAAAAAAATACTGTTCATTATAGTCATTTTTTACCATTTTTGAAGGCTTCGGCCCTGGTTTATTAGGTATATACGTTTCAGCTGTTAGAGTTCCTCGACTTCATTTTCACTAAATAATATAAAATCCCGGTCTATCTGTCTTCTGTTCGCAATAAACTCAAAATAAACTAAATAGATTTTAATAAAAGCATTCTCCAATAGACAATGTGATTTCCGAAAATGTTTTAGATTTATGTTTAAATATGACGATGTTAGTTCAAGACGTCGGAAAAGTTCTAGAACATAGGATCATTTCATTATAAACGTTCACAAAGTCCTATGAGTTATAATAGAACAATGTATGCCAGGATTGCTTGATTCCCGGGTCGAACAACTTATGTACTTTTTTTAATTTCTCAAAACATTGTAAACTGGGATTGGTTGGAGCTAGCTCAGTGATAGGTTTACCACCTATAAAATTGCAAGATTAAGTATGTTCAGGTAATCGTAGGTGCCCTGGTTGCTGGTTACGGGGATACGGGCGTGATGCTTTTATTTAATTTTTAATACTTTGTAATGTTTCTTTTCGTTTATTAGTTATTGTTTACCAATAGATGTTACAATCGTCCACATTAAAAAAAAACAAAGCTTCATGAAATTATTTTTTTGAGTGTACAAAAGATAGACAGTAGTACCTTTGTCGTAAAATATGTGCCCTAGTTGTTAGAGGGTGGGGCTAACTTTTTAGTATCTTTACGCCCATGTTCTCGAAGAGGTAGGCAGAGGTACAACCAGGGCACCCACGACTAGCCGATACCACTGAGCCTCACAATGTGATAGGTTATTATCAGCTATTGCCAACCGGGAACATATCCAATTCCGAGCAACGTCATTTTAGTAGAAAATTGAGAATGCACAATTTCTAATTTTTTTATTGCCTGACCCGG
Organism: Calephelis nemesis; assembly: GCA_002245505.1. Taxonomy (NCBI): domain Eukaryota; kingdom Metazoa; phylum Arthropoda; class Insecta; order Lepidoptera; family Riodinidae; genus Calephelis; species Calephelis nemesis. Next base: position 7,638 of record NJDD01002551.1, read on the forward strand.
GGATGGACCCCGGGACCTCAAAAAGACAAGTCCGACGCCGGACCGCTAGACCACAGAGGCGATACGTAACTACTATACTTAGAGACTTTCAAAATAAAAGATAGAATAGACAGTAATAATCTACAAAAACATTTCAGATCTCAATAAAATATTCAACGGAAATTGGTGTACAGTCAGCATTTTTAAAGCATAGCACTCTGTGATTTTCCCTGTTTTCAGAGAAAAAACTTAACCTAGTCTATATTATTTTTCAAATCTATTCTATTTTAGTTTTCCTCGCCCAAGTCCACGTTCACTTACACACTTTTTTCTTACTACGAGTATCAATATTGAACATTATTTCTGACTGAAACAAAAAAATACAAAAAACACATTTGACTTCAGCATGGAGAGAATAGTCAATATAAAGTGGTTATATAAGGGCTAAATATGAACATTAACGTACTGTTTCTAAATCATATTTAGTGATTCGGTGCCAATCCAAAAATGTCCGATTAAACACAACACTTTTGTATTATACCACATAAATGATAGTACTTTCATACTATTAATTAAAGCTATTTGTGCAAAATTACTCCCTAACCATTACACAATATCAAAAATGTACAAAGTCAATATTCAAGTTTTAACTTCTGCCGGCACACCCGGAGTGCAACCCGTCTTTTTTTTGTCAAATTGTTGTATCATTTATTGGAAGGCAATTGTTAAATAATTTTTATGTTAGCATGAGAGGCTGTTAAAATACCGATAATAAAAGACGAATGCTGACATTAGAGCTTGTAGAGTTAGAGCGTTTAGAGTGCGAAACTTGACTACATGACCGCAGATAATATTTTACATTGTCAGCCATATTGACTCGTCTTGACAAAATTTTTTTTGAAAATGTTTTTGATTTTTTTTTATAACATTGGACGGCAAACAAGCAGACATCCGTCCTGATGGCAAGAAATTCCCGCCGCCTAGAGACACCAAAGGTAGTAATGGTGCGTTGCCAACCAGAGGTCGGGATGTTAGGCTTCGAGTAAAAGTAAGTTAACCGGCTACCTTACCCTCCGAACCGGAACACGCCATGACGCTATGGCGTCCAGGAATAGACAAGGCGGTGGCACCAATCTGAACGAGTCACTGCGAAACTCTACCACCTAGTCAGATGTCACAGTGTTAGTGACGGAAAGCCTATGCTCGCCTTTTACGAGCTGCCTGGCACAGAAAGGCAGATGGTCTATTCTACAAAAGAGCCCGGACCAACACGGGTTGATGGGAAATTCTAGTCTTCCCTGAGCTATGTACTCGTATTGCAAAACAAGTAATAGTACAACCGTATAGTACTAGGTACTATTTAAATTATGCGCTTTGGCTTTACACTTTTAAGTCTTTTTACGCTTTATACTTTTATTTTTGAATTGGCTGACCTAATCTAATCTTAAGCGAAATGATTAATTACGTCATAACAACTCTATGTATATAGATATCTCTAAAATACATTCGGATTTCCGAAGCTTGACGAATATAGCCGAAGCGCATAATGTAAATACTACTACTGTCCTCGTAGGTTCATTTTCGTTATAAATTGTTTGTAATTAATAATTTTTCAACGTCCAAAAAATTTATGCAATTTTAGGATTTAGTTAAGACATCATTGGAATCATTATATCGACTGTGTGGTCTAGCGGTTCAGTTGTTGGACTTGACTGCATGACGTCCCGGGTTCAAATCCCGGGTCGGAGAACAAAAAGAAAATTGGGTTTTCCAATTTTCTAATAAAACAAAAAAGTTGCTCGGGATTTGATACGTGCTCGGTTGGCGATATGCTTGCCACCTATCACGTTGTGGGACTTAGTGTCTTCGGCTAGTCGTGGGTGCCCTGGTTGCGCCTCTTCCTACCTCTTCGGGGTATGGGCATGAAGATACATCATTGGAATAGCTGGGACGATGTGACTGTTATCATTATCATAATCCGTTCGCTTGTTGCCTTCCAATATCATAAAAAATCATGTTCCTATGAAAACGAATTGGTTCTAAAAATGCTTATAAAATTTTAAGTTTGAATATCGTTAGTTGATTAAAATATTGATGTATGAAAAAGCCTTTTACCGATAATTGCAACAAAATGTCTAAACCTCAATAAAACTAGCAATGTGTATTTTAGAATGAAAGTTTGGGAAGTCTTTCCCCTGGTAGAGCCACGAAATCCGTAATCGTCCTCGATCGAACCCTTGTTTAAGGAAGTTGAACAGAGCGCAATTTCCTTTCAACACTGTTACTTGCTCTTTTCAGTTATTTTTTTATTAATAAAAGATGTTATTCCATTTAACGCTGATAAAACAGTACAAAACAGCATTCTGTTTCAAAAGGTTCAATGGCGAGCGGACAATGATAAAGCGCAACCCTAGGGCTGTCACACTGTTTAGCTTTGTTTGTTTTTTTTTTCAATAACTTGTACTGTGTAATTACAATTTATTGAAAAAATGTGTTGTCCACTCATAACATGGGTAAAAGGTGAAAAATATATTCAATACTAATTATTTTTTGCGGTACAACAGTTCTTGTTTGGAAAAGTAACGATAATCACATGATATTTTAACTTAGGTAGAAAGTTTGTGAGATTAATGTTTGTGGAATTAGGGCGTGTAGGGTAATAAGCTTAGCTTTACGTGACAATACCTTTGTAAAAGTGTGATGCATATGACTTATCCTGGCGATATGTATTATATTTAAAATGTTTTTGACAGCATTCCACTGCGTTTTGGGAGTTCAAAGTTTTTTCAAGATTTAGTCACTGTGTGACTTCAAAGTTGTTTGTATGAATAAGCATTCTGAATTAATTTTAAAGGAAATAGGAATACAAAATTATTAATAAGTAATTATAAGATTAATTATTACAGTTTGCATCATTTTACCAAATTAAAAACTTAACTAACATTGAAGAGAATAAATGTTACTTAAGTTTTTACTTTGCTAATTCCGCGAAACCCGTGCAGCTGTTGAGGCGAAAATTCCTTTAAATGACAAACCTAATGAACGTTTACACCGCCCACCACCACCCGTGAAAGATTGTGTCATGCCCTGCAGTAGGACTACCCAAACAAATTGTACCACGATGGTAAATTTACCGTTCGTTCGTTCGTTTACCGTTCGTATGCAGCTTTTAACTGTAAATGCAA
>NJDD01002551.1:14195-24596 GCA_002245505.1 Calephelis nemesis
ATCAACCGATTTTTTCCACCGCAACTGAATTTAAATTAGCCGTAACACTCCAGACCGCTTATCAACTCAACCCACGTCTTGTACCCGAACCATCCGCACAAAATATTGCCCGAATAATAGGGATTACGAAAATATTTAGGATCGAGTAATCTTTAAAACGGTGCAGTAAATAGAAGTTACTTGATGATGTTACCGAATATAAATTTCAAAGACATCTTAAATTAATTCTATAAACCGATAAATGTTCCCTTCCTCTGTGTACAAGGATGATATGACATGCAATGCAAAATATGAACGAGTCTTTCTGTAATAGACAACCCGTATGCAGCAATTTCACCAGAGTTTAGGTAATTGAAAAGTAGTTTGATTGATAAGTTCTTAGAATAACCTATAAATTATATTGCCTACAGCTACGGTCTCAAAGACTATTAGATCGTTCTATTAAGTACGGACTTACGATTATTATTGTTTTGGTTGACATATCTGTCTGTATAGTGGTGTTTGATGACTAGCCCTGTCCAATCTCTGCCACCAAATTGTCAATATTCGATACTGTCGTATTTTCGGCTGTAAGCTGGGGTGGCCGTAGATTTGCACGTATGGTCTATTAACCCGCTTATAAGAAACCGACGTTGTGGTAACATTTATGGTGTGAATGAACTAAGACTATCTAATCTTTCATTTTACTTTAAAAATAATTATTTTTGAACAAGCGAGTGTAATGAGCGCAGAGAAGTATTAAAGGGTGCAACCCAGCGACACTCATAAGTTTTGATTTGGCTTCAATGTCTGTAAGTAATAGGTTACTTATTTATACTATATATAGGTATAGATATACAGGTATATAGGTACAGATATTTACGTCTGTAGGTTTCAAACATAAAAATTTGTGTGTGTACTTATGTACACGCGTTAGAAGTTATACTTCTTCGGCGTAATAAGATAAAAATCTTTTTAAAATTTTTATCTTTTGCCTTATTTTACATTTGTAGACAGAATGACACTAACCATAGAAATAAAGAAATATTGTGAATACAGTTGTCAGTTCTCACGCAAACATACGTAGATGTCCTTACTTTTACTTTGTTGGTACCTTTTTTTGAAAAACTAAAATGTTATCTATAGCTAACTTCATCATGTCGGTTTTTCGTGACGGTGTGCGCGCGCATCGTAAAAACTTACCCTCATCATTTTTTCATAACTTCAAAAATTAACAAACTTTAATGTGTAAGAGTTATTCCCAACAGTGGACTAAAAATTGCTATTCAGTTGTGCCAAACAACGTCGGGTATACAATGTTGAGTATTTTACAAGTATTTATGATTACCTTTCGCCACCGTCTTCTTGTCGGTCTAGTATGTCATTTCAATTTTCATTGTCAGACGTACAGAAATTGCATTTTAAAGAAAATCTTGTTAAAATAATCTCTATTATACTTCAGTTATCGCTTCACGCGTGAATTTCACTTATGTTTTTTCGTTGTGTTAACTGTTATCATAAGAAGGTTCATATTGAATAAAGAAAATGTAAGTCTAACGGAACATTAGAAAATTTAACGAAATTTCAGGACGCTATAATCTAATAATCTTGAAAGCAATAATTTTATAATAAATTTCAAAATAAATTTACCTAAACCCACTTAGTATTTACGGACAGTGGTGATCACCAAAGCCATCGAGCAATCATACCCTGCTTCCATACCATCTTGTACCTGTCCTCCAAATGTATGTATTAGAGTTTTGTATATGCTAACTGTTTGAACATTATTCGCATCATTTACAAATGCTACTTGAATCATATTTATTTCAGTAATGTAAAACTTAGTATAAATGATGTAGAATACAGCGGTTGTGACGTCGTTTAATTATATTCTAACGTCAGTATATCACCGCAACACATTAGATATTCATCGGTTGTTCTTTCTAAAACTTAATATGTATTTTTTACCGCATAACATGTTGATACGTTTTTCGTGAAGATATTATAAGTTTTACTCACCGCTCACTAGCTTATTCATCACTGCTGTGAAATAAATATCCGTGTTGACTTTTACGTAAAATGTTACTCGTATTTTCACTTACACGATAAATTTGGTGGAACTTTTCTTGACGTTAGTTACTTTTTTAAGTAATTCCAAATTTGCTGCTGTAGGTCAGAGTTTTTGAGTGTACCTAATGTTCAAATAATATTGCATGTTTATTTCTTCTTCTCATGAAGTTTTCGTTTTGTTTTAAATCAATTTTTTGTATAGCATGGAATAACAACCAAGCAGACAAATTTGGTTATCCTGAAACACATGAAAGTACATATAAAACTAACAAAACACCCTCCTGTCTGCGGCAGGTGTGCTTGTTTTGTTATCTTATCAAATACTAGCAGTTTCACGCAGCTTCGCCGGCGTAACTTGGCTTCTACTATACCGATTTGGATGAAACAAAGCCTATGTCACTCATGGATAATGTAGCTTTCGAATGGTGAAAGCATTTTTAAAATCGGTCCAGTAGTTTTTGAGCCCATTCATTACAACCATACAAACAAACAAACAAAGTTTTCCTCTTGATAATATTAGTATGAAAAAAGGGTGTCAGCTCCTTCGTCCCTCATGAGTTGGTAATGCCCGTTTTGTAACGTTACAAATACATGCGGTATTCATCATTCCTTTCTCTAGCTAATTCCTTTTGAAACTATGAGATCACCTAAAATGTCATAATTTTATAAAAGGTAGTTTTATGTATCTCAAATGGCAACACTACTCGACCCCGCCACTCTTTTGTGACAACTTCCGGAAGAGAATTGAGTGGTGGGTTTGAAACAGGGCTTGGAAAATTGAGTCAGGAGCTCGGCCAGTGGTTCGGTAACCAGCGAGGCGATCAGTTGTTTAGAAGATCTATGCTAGTTTGTCGATAAAAGTGGAATAAAAGTATTTTACTGTACTGTTAATTGGAGTTTTTATTATAAAAGTATGCGTTAAATTGAAATGATGTCAAAGGCATTTTTTTTAAATAACACTATCAATGAATAATGTGTTATTAATATGATATGATAATGATTGGCATACACAATACCTTCACAAATAACACATTATTTTAAACTGCTGTATATGTGTATTATTATCATAAGAGTTAATCAATCTTAAAATATAGCGATATGATATCACCGATCTTTTTTTAAAGAACTTTTAAAGGGGAATTCATACAATTTGATGAATATATCAACTTATAATTTAAGGTTTCAAAGACGTGATAAACGTGAAAAGTGTTTTAAAATGTATTTTAAATATCCTCATGGCGTCCTATGTCATATACAAAAGCACAGACAAAAATAACATAGATTTAACTCCTAATCTCATTTGTCAATAGTTTGAACCATTAGGAATTTGTCAAACTAGGTGTCCTCGGGTACCTACATCTGTCCACATTCGTATTGTATATCTGTTTTGCAAATCTTCCATTTATCACTCTTTCCAGATGACTGAAGCAGCGGAGCATGCCCTTTTTAACTTTTAACAACAAAACTTTTTTCAATCCCCTTCTTTTTCGGATCTCACTGTTACGAATACGGTTCACCACAGATTTTCTATAACTCTCTCATTTTTATCGCATTTTTCCTACTCTCATGCTTTTTCTGTCATATTCAACTCTCGTTTCCATTCATACAACGTTCGGAAAAGCAAGTAAGTAACTCGGGTATTTCCCGAGTGTGTTGTCAAAAATCTCCAAAACCGGCATGTTGTTTGAAAAGGGTAATAAAGAATGCAGAAAGGTCTGCAAGAATCTTCCACATTTAACGAGAAATATTTCAAAGAAACCTGTCTGGTCGTCTATGCTTAGGGCATTTATAGCTAACTAAATTTTAAGAGGCTGGGTGACTGGAGGGATACTTTACTTACAAATTAAAGAAATTTAAAGTGTTTGGAGGTCTGAAGAAATCAAAAGTTTGTTGTGGACTCTTGATTTTTCTTCTTTAACAGGCATTATCCAAGTTGATGCAGATATGTTGTACTGACTACCGATACCTGGCTCATCTGGTTACTTAACAAATACCTATCTATTCAAAAGAGTAAGATGTTTTTTTGGTTTTGATATACGAATCTTGAATACAAAATATTAGTAAGTAGATTTCATTTATCTGTGTATTTTTATAAATATGCACGAGCATAATACATATATATGTAGCTATTCATTCACAAGTAAAAGCAATTTGCCAACCCTGGAGCGGCACATTTAATGCTTGTCATTTATCTGTGGACGCCTTTGTTTCATTTGCCTGGCCTTTATTGGTAGTTGGGTATAAACAGAAATAAAAAGATTTTCGCGAGTTGTGCGTATTCCATGCACGTTCGAGGCTGTAATGAGCAGCTGAACAGGCGTTGAGAGGCCGCATTGTACATTCAATCTTCGCCAATTTCCTCGACCCACGTTATTAGGCCTTTTGTATCTGTTTTCAGTTATTTGGATATTGAGCCTCTTACTGTATTATTCAAAGGCTATAAGGGTAAAAGTGGTACATAAAAGTAAATTGATTTTCAAAATAATGTTAAAAACATAATATGTGTCTGTCTGTGTATCTTCAAGCCCATATCCGCGAAGAGGTAGGCAGAGGCACAACCAGGGTACCCACGACTAGCCGAAGATACTAAGTCCCACAATGTGATAGGTGGCAAGCCTTTCGCCAACCGGGCACATATCCTATCCCGAGCAACATTTTTTTTTTAATTAGAAAATTAGAAAAACCGATTCAGAGAATAAAGATTCGAACCCAGGACCTCATGCAGTCAAGTCCAATAACTGAACCGCAAGACCACAGAGGCGATCAGATTTATAATATTACGTAGCTTAAATTAGCTGCAGTAACTGATTGTTCTGTGAATAATTATTGTTGCTAAAATATCTTTTTAAATAATTTGCACCAAGGCAATGTACACAAAATAGATAAACAAGTGATTTTTTGTTGCTGATATAATAAACTCGTTCCGCTATTCTAAGCTTCAAATTCTACAAAAAACAGTATTTGACATGATATTTGGAAGGGATGCGAGTGAAGGTTGTCAGACGACGTGATTCAGAGATTGTCCAGCCATTAGTCTCCCGTCTCGTGGAGGTATCGATCCTGACCTAAACGAGGTGGCAATTTCTCTAACACGACCTACATTGTATTTCAGATACCAAAATGCTGAATTGGAAAAGTCAGAAGCATTTGTAACGCACCGAGACCCACAGAGTATTATTAAAGTAGAAGTAGAGTATTAATAAAATTCATATTTACTAGTGGTGGTCCACGGCTACGCGCGCTCGCACAACGATGTTGTTCCTACGAAAAATGTCTTGGCCTTTAAAATGGACTCAGACTTGGAAAATAAATTAAAATAAAAAAAAATGTGTCAAGAATTATTATCAAAGCTTAGAAATCTAAAATGAACTTTCTAAGTTAATTGGATAATTTTCATGGTATTCATTGCTCCTCTTCCCTCCTTCCGTCCCCTCGTTTTCTTTTCTCAGTTTTGGTTTCTAGGTCCATAAACCATTTTTATTTTTAAAAAGCATTGTCTTGGATTGGGTAGTGCCCTGTTGGCGATAGGTTAATAGTTAGGCATATCAAATGATGGGACTAAGTTCCTCCGGCTAATCGTATGTGCCCTGATTGTAGGTAGACAGATGCTACCTATTCGGGGATACGGGCCTGAAGATATATTGTAGTGGAGCGACTTTAGTGAAGTAAACCTCAGCTGAACAGGGCACAACCTGACCAGAAATGAATAAAGATAATAGCAATATTTAGTACTTTAGGCTGATGTGATATGATGTGTCTAAATCGGTCTGAAGAAGAAAAGGAAGAAGGAATGACAACTTGGAACATTATGCTGCATCGTATAATGTATCTTATCTAGCATATTCAGTACTGTTGTCAGTCTTATAATGGTAATATGACAAAGTAAAAAGTAGGTACAAAAAAAGGTAAAAGTAGGTACGCTACGTAAGGTACGTTTTTGTGTTTAAGTGAATAGATATTTAATACAAGTACTAAATTACAGTATTTATCTACAGTACAGTAATGTATTCGAATATAACATGGTTACGTGAAGGATACACCTAACACCTAAGAGAATGTAATTCTTGCCTGTTTCCTTATAGCCAGCCATTTATCTGGCAGTAGTTCGGTGGTGAGGGCCACATCACGCCGACTGATACGCTGGCAGATTTACGACGCCCTGTTCGCCCTGCCCGCCCCGTCTAACACGATATCCGCACCATCGGTGGCTGCACTCGGAGCGATAAAATAAGCGGTTAACAGCGGACAGCGATACAAACATCTTCTTACCTGTCTGTGTCTCGACTCATGACAATAATCTAACAATCTACATTCCTGATAAAATTCACTTTAATAATCATGAAATATTTATATATTATGCTTCTACATAAATCTTAAATGTCCCACAAATAATAAGATTTCGAACGGAGCACTCTGCTCGCCCGTTAGCATAATACGTATTAACAAAAGAACTACCGTCCAATCAAAAATGGCCACTTACTGATGACGGACACAAGATCTAGCGCAAGTAAGTCAGATCGTGTATTTTTTTTTCAATAAAGTATTTCTACTGACGTCACAAATATGCATCATACTTGTGGAGAGATAATTAGGAGAAACAGAAAAGAAAAAGTTACTTATAAACATTTTAATTTCCTAGATATTCTGCAAAAGCTTTTAGATTACCTACTTACAACATTTAGATATTGGTGCATGATAGAATTTTTAATTATTAATATGAATAACTGGATTGTTTTTGTGCCTTGGATATCACAAATGCCAGAGATCATACCACAAATGAATAGACGAACTTGTGTATTATGAATATACAATTATTTTTAAGGACTTAAACTCATGATAAGCACAAATTATAAATAGAGCTATCAAACAACGTGCAGCTAATTTGTCTCTTATAATTAACTAACTGTTCCGGCGAACTTCTTTTCACCCGTTCAGTTTTATATGGAAAAAAAATGTTGTTTTTCATAATTTACTCGCTATAGAACGGGCCAAAAATTATCATATGTCCGTTTTCTAGTTCTAAACAACTTTCCCATTTATATTTAGTCCAATCTCTTAACAGAGAATTAGAATAAGCCTTTAAATTGCTAATTCCGCGTAAGCAGTGCAACTGTTGTGGCGATAAATCTTCCAAATGACGCAGAATGTGACAAGCCATAACGCGCCGCCGCGACCAGAGTAGACCAAACGTGTTGCCTAGTCACGTATCGAAAAATAATTATCAAACAGGAACGCGGGGCGCGACGAGACGACACCGCGTGCGTTTATAATTACACTAGCAATCTGAAAAAAAAAGGATTTGATTGTCTGTCCGTTTACATTGAATAGCCTTCGAAATTACTAGACCGATTCGAAAAATTCTTATTCCACTAGAGGCTCTAATTATAACTACGGTAAAATGTTTAATTCCTACGCGAAAACGCATGCTAGGATAAATAAGGTAGGAGAATATTATCCTTCCGTGCTGAGGTAGATGGCTGATGTCGGTATGCCAACTACTCGTCGGTTTGGCGGATTGGGTTGAAATTATGTATGTGCATTTCCATGGTTTTAAATGGTTATTAATTGTATTGAAAACTCCTTTGCTATTGAAAGCCTGTATTATTCTTTATGAACAAAGGCTACTTTTTAAAGCAGGGCGATGCTGCATTCTTTCGGGACAACAGGTAGTAAAGATATCCTTCCTTACTAACATATTTTTTGAGAAATCAGAAATTTGTCCACCTGTGGGAAGCCGGGACGGGTTGCTTGTCTTCAATAAAAAAATTAAAACAGTTAAATAATAGCATGCATGGTAAAGTAAGAATGTACGACCTTGCCATTTGTAGCATTTTCTAGTGTTTGTATTTTAATATGTAGTGAACGCTAAACAATTTGATGATATTAAGTGGTACATTTATGTTGTATGTGTACAAGCATTAAAATTTTAATAAAATGTGTCTTTTTATATTCATTTAACAAAAAGATTATTTAAATTAGACGAGGGTGCAAATTTAGAACTCTCATCGTTATTTTCATTGTAATTACCCAAGTTAAACAATGACGAATATCAAAACTTCTTGAAAATATAGCTTAATGATGTTTATGTAAAAAAAAAACTTTATTTTTACAATTGTACCTACATTCATATCGCCACGCCATGTCAATAAGAAGAGGGTTTCTTACTATCTTTGAAGACACCTCTCTCGGACAATGTTTTTTTTTTCGTGATTTGGTTATGGAATTGCCTCCCCGTGTACTTACAGCTCCTTTGTCGATCTGTTTTCATCTGCCATTCTTTTCACATCACCGAACCAGCGAAGCAGGCTTCTTCTCAAATTAACGGCAACACTTTCTTTCAATATCAGTTTCTGTTGGATCTCACTATTACGAAGACGCACAGTGACAATTAAACCACAGATTTTTCATTGCGCTTTAATTTTTACCGCATTGATATTTGATCTTACACTCATCCGTTTTCTGCCATATCCAACTCTCGCTTCCATACAACAACATTGGGATAAACAAAGAAATTGCTTCACAACCGTATCCGCGAAGAGGCAGGCAGACGTGCAACAAGTGAACCCGCAATTTGACGAATTTACTGAAACCCACAACGACACTTGTGTTTTGTTCATTTTTATAAAATTTATACTTTTTCTGTGTTTTATTCCAAAATATCTCTATTTGATGACCATTATTGTCGATATAATATAACAAGTGCAAAATTAAAATTCTGGGAATGATATGCATGACGAATTTAGCAAACAGATTCTTATAATTACTTTGTTAATTAATGATAATTGTAAACTACATTTCGATTAGTTATCGTTAGTAAAACAAATTTTTAACCCAGATGTATGTAAACAAACGAGTACCTACCGCCTACAGTGTGACCCCGCCCCGATATCTGGTAAACATCACAAAGGCCCCGTCGCAGGCAACAGGGCGCCAACTCAGCAAATTGAATTATAACGCGAACGAGAAAAAATATTATAAGAAAATGTTTCTCTCCTCCGCAACCGCCTCTTAATCTCTAATGCACTCTCGCGGCTGACGCAAATTAATCTAGCAAATGCTGACACAAAATAGCAACTGCCTGCAGTTTTACCACTACTTTTCTTGTATTTATGTAACATTATTAGTGATTTGTGAATATACAATTTCTATGATTATTCGCACACAGAATGCATCAGTTTAGGGGCCACTAAGTTCATTCTCCCTCTTTTCGTCTACAATGTGCATAAAAAAATATTATAACATTTGATTGAGACAGGTACAAAGTTTAATGAAGACATGTCACTTTTTTATTTGCGTTCCTAATTATGACTTTCAGTATTATTTGAGAGTTAGGGATTTGAATACCCAATATATTATAACAGAACTTACAATGTAAAAACAGATTATTTAGTTCACAGTTTTCCAAAATAATTTTCCATAATCAGAGTTTTCCAATAAGTGGAAGCGTTCCCATCTGTCCGGTGATCTATAGTTTTATATAAACGTATCACAAGTACGTTATACATGATTTGTGATCACTAAACACTTTGTTTACACACTTTCTTAAAGTTAATTCTTATTTTTATCACAATACACTTTATTTGACGCTTTCAGTTGCAATTAAGCCAACCGATTTAACTTTTCACTGTTTTGTTTTCACTTCCAGTGTTTGTTGGATATTTCCCATCGTCGGTACTTAGTAAAACTTCAAAATTTTTATATTATTGAATAAAGTAAGTAGGTACCTAAGTAATCTAAGTTTTAGTCCTGATGATACTGTTATAAGCGAAACCGGTACGCTATTTATAAAATAATATATCATAATTTTTAAATGAAGAAACACTTTTACGTATCGTAAAACAGTACAAGTGTTTCTTCATTTAAAAATATCAACATTAATACTTTATGTATATAATTTTTATTACAATCTTAGTACGAGTATATTAGAATAAACTGTTACAATATCAAAAGTCAAAGTCAAAAGTCATTTATTCTGTGGCTTTAGGTAATACTGTGCAGCTTTACAGACAATAAATTTGTCTGTAAAGCTGCCGAGTAGGCGTATAGATTTATTATACAAATATTATTGTGGGTACTTAAAAATATTTTCGTGTATTACTTAATCGGTTTGATCTATAATTGTAAATGGTCCTATATATATTGTTATTGGCGATGGCGGTACGCTCAAATTCGTAAATATATTTTATAGTGAAAGCGTACTTTTAATAATTAAAATTCGATAGTCCATGTTGATGAACATTGAACTGCCTAGTTGGCTGAAGGGCCCACATACGTGCTCTCGACCGCTACAAGTCGACCGACCAACCGCGATGGCCGGCTTCTATTACCGGCGGAGACCATTTGTGTGATAAA
>NJDD01002551.1:25490-40509 GCA_002245505.1 Calephelis nemesis
CTCGCCTTTTACGAGCTGCTTGGCAGGAAGGCAAAGGTCTATTCTACAAAGGTGCCCGGACCAACAAACAAAACAAGATAATACATATTTCTGGACAAGTTACACAAATTGAATCTAACTCAAAAGTAAGCAAATTATTGCATGTGTTTTGGGTGTTGAGTAACTAAGTAAGTAAGTATCTAGTCGCTCATATCCCCGAAGGGGTAGGCAAAGACACAACCCAGATAGCAAGCCTATCATCGACCGGGCACATATCCCATCCCGGGCAACGTCATTTTTATTAGAAAATTGAAATGTGTATTACATTTTCTAATTTTTTTTGTTGCCCGACCCAGGGATAGAACCCAGCATCTCAAGAAATTAAGTCCGACAACGGAACACTAGACCACTGAGTAATTTAACGGTGAGTTAGTCAACGATTCTGATATAAAGAAATACTTAAATAGATAAAGAAATAAATTTAATAAACTCCCAGAACCGGATATGCAGATACCTAAATGTTCGTTACACAAATGCCGTGTAAATTAAAAGCGTGTACGCTAGCCGCTCGATCAACGAGGCGGTCAACAATGCCTATTTATTTCAAGCTTCTCGCTCAGTTACATACTTATCTTATCCATCAAAATAATACGATGATAACTAACAATTTATTACACTTATACTATAGAGTTTATTCCTCTGTATTTTATTTATTTATCATTACTTATTACATAACTACTAGTGGTCGCTTATTGGTCGAAATTCGACCGTAATAAATTTTAATATCTTTTTGATAAGAACACCATCTTCATACCTATCTCAAGATCAACTACTTTATTTCCAAACTTTTTAGTGCGCCATCTGTGATCTTTTAACGTTATCATACTAATATTATAAAGAGGAAAACTTTGTTTGTTTGTTTGGTTGTAATGAATAGGCTCAAAAACTACTGAAACGATTTTAAAAGTTCTTTCACCATTCGAAAGCTACATTATCTACGAGTGACATATGCTTTGTTTCATCCAAATCGGTATAGTAGAAGCCAAGTTACGCAGGCGAAGCTGCGTGAAACTGCTAGTCATCATTATATTTGTTTGTGTGTCAAATGCATGGTAGTGAGGGTAATGTTTTATTTATATGATTTAATGTACTTTATATGCATTATTATTGAAAAATATTAGCGTTCTGCACTTCTCCTATACCTAAAGTATAAGTGTACCAAATTTTATGCTCCTGCGTCCGCGCAATTTTCGTAAAAAGGGGTCCAAAGTTTTGTCATCACGTATTAATATATAGATTTACTTATCGTTACTTAAAATGTAATTACTTTAACATTGTAACTTGTAATATAGTTTTTTGAATCATCCTCAAGATCGACAACATCAAACGAGCTACACATTTGGCGCATAATAATGCGCAGCTACAGGGCGCTACGTACGAAGCCTCGTGTAGCGATGATCGTCGTAGCTTTCTCGTCGTAGCTCGCCGTAGATCGTCGTACGCTCTACGCAGCTCCGCAGGAAAAACTTACGTAAAACTTCATTAAAAACATTATTGTGAGTTTAAACAGGAGTTCTTAACCAGCTCTTGGTGACGTCAATATAGCTTATAACATTGGTGACGCTGGTCTCACAGACCAGAGTTTTAATACAAAAAATAGTCAATCACGATTATTGAGCAAACAATAATATTGAATCCAACCACACTAAAGTAATTACAAGAAGTAATACGTATAACTTGTGTATACTTACCTTTTACTTTGGTTCAATTAATGTTGATTGTTTCTAAAATTATATCATTCATCTCTTATGAATGAATAAACATGTGTATAAACATAAAGATAGGACTGATTTCAATAAACATTTCCAAATTTTGAGAAGTAGTCCTAAAGCGTAGCCCTAACAAGAAGTAGCCCAAAATGAGAAGTATTCCATCAGCGACTCGGTTGCCATAATGAGAATTAGCCCTAATGCACCTAAACCGAAAAATTTATACATTATTATGTATAGCTCAAAAACCACTAATCTAATCACAATAAAATCAATATGGTTCCATCTCGGAATCATGAACTATCTTTCTAAAATAGAACTGTCAAAACCGGTTCGCTATTGACGTAGTGATCACGCGACAAACTTACAAAAGAAAAATTAAAATAGACATGTAGTCGAGTTGAGAACCTCTTCCTCTTTTGGAGTGGGTTAAAAAAGGGAATTTGTATAATAACTCATGTTTAAGGCAGAATCACATAAGCAATAAAAATATAAGGCAATAAGTAGAAATTAGTGCCATGTGCTTGTTTAAATTTTTTTAAAAAAAGTAAGTTCTCAACATTAGCAAAAAAAGTGTAGCAAGAGTGATGGTCTCTACTACATCCAAACAAAAATTTCAAAGTGTCATTCATCGTTGTTATCGTGGTGACCTGTTCTGAAACTTATTCCACTTCTAAACTGTCTTTCCCTACAATTATACATTGAGTATTTGAACTTACATCGATTTTAGTACACACCATACAATTACAGTAAAGTCTTATTATCATTTTACATTTGACAGCAGTTAACTATGATCGAGAAATCAAATATCATTGTAGAGGACAGTTAGTATTAGCAGAATGACAACCTGTCAACTTTGCGTTGTTACACCCTTCATGCCTGTTTAGTCTTCAGATGAGTCCATCCTCAAGCTCGTGATGGTAATGCTTGGTCACATTGTGGAATAAGTTTAGATTGAAATAGTTAGTAAAATTTCTTGGCCTATTTATCTCGAACTAGATTTATATCATTTATTTCAAAATAATATTTTAGTTAATCATAATATGCTACTTTGTTTGAGTAGTGTTCAATCATATCAGTTCTATTTGATTATAAAAAGAAGTTACTAATACGTACATAGATATCTTAACGCTAAGACCGTTACGGGGTAAGCAAACAGTATCGAGTGCCAAATCTCACGACCCTGGCAAACCTGTCCTGACTTCCTCCACATTCATTCCGGTTCCGGAGACTCTTGACACCACCCCCGGATAAGACACTAGCAATTTGAGCTTAGAATGTAAACCTATGTCTCCCCGGGTACCTACATCTATATTCGCATTGTATATAATTATATTTTGTCAATCTTTCTGCAGTCATTTTTTCTACATGTCTGAACCAGCGGAGCATGCACTTTCTCGTTTTAACTCTAATACTTTATTTCAGTCTCACTCTTTCTTGCATCTCACTATTACAAATGTAGTCTACAAGCATTAAGCCACAAATTTTCCACTGCGCTCTTATATCGACCGCATTTATCCTAATCTCATTTTTTTTTTAAAATACCCAACTCTCACTTCCATACCTCATTGTTAGGATAAGTACAGAATTATACAAATTTACTAGTCTCTTTCAAACACTATTGCTTTGATTTTCGTTGCATTTAAATATAAGTCTCTTTCTTTATAATTTTCTTTCATAACTGTCACCAGTGTTTTCATATCAGATACTGTAGAGCCCAAAAATACAGCATCATCTGCGCATCAACATATTTTGATTAGTTCTCACGTTCATCG
This sequence comes from Calephelis nemesis, assembly GCA_002245505.1. Classification (NCBI taxonomy): domain Eukaryota; kingdom Metazoa; phylum Arthropoda; class Insecta; order Lepidoptera; family Riodinidae; genus Calephelis; species Calephelis nemesis. The sequence continues at coordinate 29,014 of NJDD01002551.1, forward strand.
AACTAAACCTTATAAGCCATTTGACCAAGTGAAAGATCAACTTGCACGCTAACAACACACAGACCTAGTTGACGCCAATGTTATAATCAAACCAAGGCGATATCGTGGCGTCCGCTCTCTCAAACTATTTACAATCTAAATACAGACACTGCTTAACAAGTACATTCCTATCCTATTATCCAGCAAAATGTCCCAAGGTTACGTCCGTACAATCCTTTAAAAGGCTTTTTTAATGTTCACAAGACCACAGAAAAACCTTCTGGCCCGCAGCCAGATGCTTCTAGACCAAGTTGCGGAGCGAAGGCACTTGTTTCAAATGTCATCTGCCAGACTTGAAACCACCTTAAGCCTTCCACAACATTCTATCAAACATCCATTGCATCCTCTTTTCCACTATTTTTCAGATACTTTTAACGTTAAACTGATTATGCTGTTATAATTTCAGTGACTTAATTAACATTTCGGCTAAAATTTTACCATTTCGGTGGTGGTTTTCTTTTCATTTTAGTGAATTCACAAAAATTCAACCTTAAATTTGACATGTATGTATACAAGATGTATCAACAATGCATTGGAAAAAAAAGCTACGAATAAATGAAATGACACAAACAATGTATACACGAACAAAAAGAGGTAGTAGAAAAAAATATGTTTGAACTCGGATTTGTCGCTATATGTATATCAAATTTTATCAAAATCGGTGCAACAGCTTAGCAGTTGAAGATCAACAAAAAGAGAGACAGCATTTCATATTTATTACATTAATATTAATTAAAAATTATGGTATGGATATTTTAATCTACAATTTTATATAATGTGTTTATATATCAAAAATCATAAATAGCAGATCAACTTAAAAACCTAAAACACATTAAAAAAGTTTTAATAAATATGAACTTGATAAAAAGAGTACATATTGTCACGTTGCGACGCATCCGTCAAAAGATATTGATTTGTTATTACCTACTAGCGTTCTAAAATCAATTAGGTCACGATACAGACATACAGGATTTCTTTTTAATAATAACTAAATAATATAAAAAAATAATATTGTAATATTTTTGAGAATAACTAGTAAAAACATATTACCTAAACATATTATATATTGTTATTTCTAAAATTACATATGAACACGATAAATAATTTCCGTACCTACAGATTTGATACGAGTTATGACAAAATCTTGTTATAATAATTCAATAGCTATACAGACCTTTAAAAAAGATTGTTGGTACTGCCTTAGCGTTTTTTAAATATTATTCATTCTTAATACGCTGCATAACTATAGACTTTCTAAACGCGTGGGTAACAATTCTTTATTAGTGAGGCTGTAAGTATTTATGTCAGTTTTGATAGTAATCGATGTCCTCTCAACCTTATTTTTTTAATAAATTAATTCAATAAAATAACAAACACACATTTATAGTTAAAAACCACTCTTACACATACGCTTAAAATAGGAGCTGAAACAATGTTAATCCCTAATAGCATCCAGGACGCTGTCAAATGAAGCGTTAAAGAAGGTAAGAGCGAAGCGAAAACTAAGATGAAAATAAAAATAAAAGACAGTGCGGGAGAATATCTCGTAACTCATAAATTTTCATTTATAGGACGGAGCATCTTCGGTAATCGGATTCTAACTTCAGTTTTTGGAAGAGCTTCGAACCTAAATCAAACTTAGACGGCCATTACGAAACTAACTGTTAACGAGGCCATTTCCTAAATTTATTAACTTCGAACTACGTTGGACCCAATTCTGTTTGTTTACAATAACTAAATTCGTCCTTTGTTCGGGCTGCAATATTGTCAAATACATTTACCATAAAACAAAACTCATTGTGCGTTAAATTTATATCTAAATGTCTATCAGATGTTTTATGTGCATTTCTAGAGTCGTATAATAAATATTACATAAATATTCCCTTGACGAGTTACTCATATTGAATCTAACCCTAAATCCAGCAAATTATATGCTTGTGTTATAGGTGTTAGTAAGTGACTAATACGTAGTAATACTTGAACAGATACCAGCATAAATTTAATAAACACGTTGACCCGGAAATGCAGACATCTAATCACACTAATACCTGCCCCTGTCGGAAATCGAACTCTAGCCTAGCGGTTGATCGGTGTAGCCAAGCGTGTACACTAGCCACTCGAACAACGAGGCATGCATGTTTAATGTGGTGTAAGTTATGTTGTAGTATGTAAAACATCATTTTAATAGTCAGACTCCCTTATTATCTCGGACCCAGGTTGACAGCCGAATATAAACATCTTTGGTATCAACAGACAATGTGGGTTTTTAAGATCAGATCTCTATGCATTCTTTTTGTCCTCCTATATAATTTAATGCATATATATTACATTTTGATGTTTTTGACATACCTATATACTTTTTACATAACATTTTGTCGTCTCGCACTATACACTTCCACGTGTGTTGTGGAAAAGTACAGGCGTTATTAAAAAGTATAGATACACTAGAATTCTATAACTTCAGACATCCGCTCCAAACCAAACGGTCAGACACACCTTAAACCGATTGTACGAAATTATCACAGAAAATTGGGTTCAAAGACGTTCCGGGTCAGTGGAGTGTGACAGACACTGATAATGACTAACGGAGTTTCTGAGGAATTGGCTAAATGGACCCTTAACCCAAAACTAAAACTGTCTTAATTATTTTCTTTACTGATCTCATTAAAGTTGGACAGACGCGTCGCCTATTTGGTAGTTGATTAATTTGTTTGGAAATTACTCAAGCTTACACACGATCTATACAAAGAACAACTGCTCAACACTAGTTTAGCAGAATTAAGCAGTACCTACTGCTTAATCAGTACTTAAAATGTATTAGATAATATATACATGGTTGAAATAAATTATTAAGTGTGATGTGGGGATTCCCCAATAGGCACCGTCCGTCCGTTTGTCCGTTGTCCGTATGCCTCATTTTTGCAAGCACAAATAGCAGGTAAAACGGTGGAGTGAATTTTATGGAGATATGTATAAAAGTGTCCCGGATGTTGCCACTCGTCTAAGTACTCAAATAATTCAAATATAGCGAAGGCAGGTGGTAATATTATGATGGAAGAAGTTATTCAACTCAATACAGCGTGGCATTAATGGTAATGACACGCTGTATTTTCCTTTTGTCAAATGTAGCTGATTGGGCAGGTAGACCGCAGACAAAAGCTACCTCGATGCGTTTCGAGGTAGCTTTTGAGATTACGTTTCAGAGCCTATTCAATACAAACAAACAAACAATCAAATATTTCCTTTTTGTTATTAGTATATTTTATATCAATTTAATCACCCGAGCGAAACCGGGTCAGGCCGCTAGTGTGATATAAACTTACGCGGTTTCGTCGCGTCGCACAAAACGTTTGCGTCTAAAAATTTTCGAGTGTAGATAGTTAGTTAGGTATTTCGTTTAGAATTAAATTTTTATTTCCGTAATATATTTTGTATGGATTGTTCAATTTGAATTATTTCAAAAATAATCTCAAGGCATTGAAATAATCTTGAATATAAAACAGTTTATTAGGATAACTGTTAATTGTTTATGGCTAACATGGTCCGAATATGGTAACTAGTTCTATTAACTTTTAAAATGTAGAAAAGTAGATATATTGCCGTAACTATAAAAGTTAGATAAATAGTGTCATGAACTTTTTTTGTAGATAGTATGACGCTATTTACTATTGTAGAATATCCTTTTGTCACATAATTAAAAGTATCTGCAGCGCTTGCGATAAAAGACATTTTATAGCTAACTATTTTAGACCTTTAAAGTTTTAGTAGGGATCCTTACTAGTTACAAATGTAGCCAATGTTCTTAAGGATAATGCCAGCTTCTAATGGTAAAAGAGTTTTTCAAATCTGTTCAGTACTTTAGGAGCCTATTCAGTACAAATAATCAAACAATCAAATCTTACTTATTATTAGTATAGATGTTGGGCTCCCCATATCGTGTGAGGACCCATATCGGAGTGTCAATCCGCTCCTCTATAGGTATTTATTTTAAAAGCAAAGCCGAGTTATAACTACTGTACGTTACATTATATTACCGTGGTGTGGGAAAACACAATGTGGTAGAAAACGAATGTTCGCATTATAAAATGTCTCCGTGACAACTTCTTAATACACATATTCCGAAAATAAATAGGTAATTGAATTTCAAATAAATAAATAAACATTACTTCAGATTGTGGCGGGTCTACAAATAGACCGTGTTTTTAGCTTTAGAGTGTTACAATTAGTTTAAGTTAGGTCTTAGACTGCTTTACAGGTAGTTATATATAGTTATATATGGTGACGTAGTTTTGTAAGCTGAAGTGGAATATAGAATTGCAATTTAATTATTTACTTCAGTGAACTCAAAATATGTAATCATATCTATCGAGTAATATAATGTCCATTATTTGTGTGTATTATGGCAACACTTAAATTAAAACTTTACCGTATTTCATTTGCACAAAATATACCAAATTTAAATTTTGCAGTTTAAAGAAGTTTCTAAAGTGGTATTTTTCAGGTTGTAAAGAATAGAAGTCTGTTACAGCAATATGAAACGAGTAGAGTTACACGTCGCTTTGTAAACTCAAACTCAAGGACTTGGAAGTCTTCCAAACGAAGTTGCCACCGAACTACTTTGCACTACACTGTTCTCTATACTAAGTTTTATATTGCTACTAATATTTTAACCGATACCTTCAAAATACCTGTCTCAATCTAAGTTTGAATGTTTGTGGTTGTATATTTTCGAATTTGATATCCGGGAGCACGGTAGTACCCCCGCTACGGTGAACCAAGTGAAGCGCAAGGGCACTTACCTACCTTTTCTCGAAGTGCTTCGTCGTTTTTTGAACCCTCATGGTGTTGGTTTTTGATGTATCAGATAGTTAATAGGGTTTAAATATATACAGTATGCACATACTACACATATCCATAAGGTTTGCCACGTAAAAAAGATATCAGATCTCACTCAGAGCCAAGCTTCTGAATATACACGGCCTAACTCTACTGACCCTAACGTCACAAATTCTACATACAATAAGTAACAAAACAACCACGATATATATTTTCACTGATATATAAAATTTGTAGAGTTAGGGTAGAATGTAGATTCAGAAGCTTGACTCTATTAGAGATCGGATATCTTTTTCACAGGGCAAACCATATGTAGCCGTCTTGGCAACATTTTACATGAAATGTTTTTGGTGGAATTAATATTTATAATTGAAACTTGTATTTATCAAATTAAGAAGTGAAATAAGTAAATATATAGTAGGATTTAAAAAAGAAACAGACTTACAATGCGAATGTGGATGGATGTAGGTACCCATAGGGAGACCTTAGATATTTTACGATCAAACCTATTAAGTCTTATCCGAAAGCGGATTCTCCGAAAGCGGTTTGTTTAAAAATGACAATGAATGTGTATAAAGCTAGACAGATATGCAAGGATCGTACTCGATATGCAAGTGACTTGGCGTGAATATATGCAAGCGTAAGAAATAAATAAAAACACTAATTATGGTTTGGAGTTTATTGATGCTTGGCTAATGTCCAACCAGGTCCGAGGTGACTAGCCGCCATGTTTCCACTTTACGATTCCTTGGCCTTAATAATATTTACTTAATAGTTAAGTCTGTCTTTGCTATCGAAAAAGTATGGAAATAGTAGAAAATTAATATTAGAACTTAGAGGAAGGCATCCGATACAACGTAGTAGGTACTTTGTTATTATACCACGGCTATTGTAGCTTTAATACTTTTTAATGACCCTGTCGTATGTCCCAAGCCAATATGGCCCATTATACAATCAATAGATATTCATAGGCAAAGACGCGTCTTATTTTTGTTTTTCACAAAAAAAAAATGGAATTAGATTTTATTTTTGAAGTCACCTAAAATCACTTATAGGAGTTATATCTCAATTGATAAATGTATAAAAGTTATCCGAAAAGCGTGAGTAGCATTCGACAGCTTTACATATGTATGTGTGTGCGTTCGACGAAACAAAGGAATCACTCAGCGTTCTCGGTTCTTTGATGTGGTGTCATTAAACTATGTGCCCAACTCCGCTCCATCCCGTTATGTGTGCCTGGTACATTACTCGCTTACAAACTACGCTTTCTTTCACTCCATGTAATGTGGTAAATTACTTTATCAGCCATTACGTGGCAAATGTGATCGAACGCGGAAAGTGTTTCTCGGCGTTATGTTTATATAGAATTAGTCTCAGAGCACTTTTGTTAGGGTCTCATTTATACTATAATTTTATTGTACCATTGTCCAAAAGCAGTATCAAACATTTAGCTTTGAATTAAAGAAAAAAACATTTAAAGTTGCTGCGAGCATTTGTGAATGATAAGTGTTTGCTTTATTGCATCGTATAAAAAAAAGCTTTTGTTCGTTTGTGCGTTTTGGTTTTTCAAACTTTTATTACATCGTCTCAATTTTTTTGAAAATGAATTTAAAATGTCGCGTGACGGTGACGTCAGAACAGCCGAGGCCAATATGGCGGCGTCTATCCTATTAATATTATAAATGCGAAAGTTTGTATGTATGGATGTATGGATGTATGGATGTTTGTTACTCTTTCACGCAAAAACTACATAGCCGATTACGATGAAATTTGGTATGTAGATAGCTGAAGACCCAGAATAACATATAGGCTACTTTTTATCCGGGAGTTCCCGCAGGATTGGGACTTACGCGGGTGAAACCGCGGGGCGCAGCTAGTAGTTTATAGTTATAGATCAAGATTCACTTTTAACGTGGTTTCATAAAACCACACAATCCTTTTTTGTGTCAATGTCAATGTTTAGATTTAGTTACTAAAATAGCACTAGCACCTTAATCATATTTAATCATACTGTTATCACATACAAAATGTCTAGGTATTTTCATAACTCTTGTATTTTTTAATTATGCGACATAGCTCCATAAGAGGACTTGTACTTTCTCGTGGACGATCTGAACTTCTAACAATCTACAAAATTGTTAAAATCGATACTGATTGTGTCTCACGATTTCGATTTTGCTGTCTGGAGATTTGCAAACGTGACGCAGCAGGATATTGTAAATTGAGTATCAGAACATTATGACAAACATTAAATACTAAAATTAAAAAAGAAGCCGTCTAAAATGATCATGGATCCCTACTAATACTATTCTTTTTTGTAAAAAAAATATGAGTGTGTATATACTTAACATAACACTAAACATAAAAAATACCCACCTCGCAAGTTATATTAACTAAAACCTAACAGCTAAAATAGTGGAAACTTTCAGGTTTTGATAAATTAAACACACTATCACACTTCCGGTAAAACTAAATTAATTTAATTCATTTATTTCGGTAAAATATTTTCAGGCATTAAGTTTCAAGACATGGATGTAAATAACACATTTTTGTACTAATATCTCCTTATTCACATTGTCAACTTAGTTACTATCGAAGTGTCCAATCAAATTTAAAGAAGTTTTATATTGGTATTGGTTCTTCTAAAATATCAGCAGCAAAGTAGAGTTTACGAAATCGTTGATCTTATTATCAGGTCTAGGACAATATTTCATTTTTCTCTCAGGCCAAATCTCATTTGTATAACAGCAATTCATTTTATAATGAATTATAATTTTGTTTGTCAGAAAGAAGCTTCTCAGTTCCATCTGCAATTTAGATTTGCCTTCTGAATGTGGTTTTAAGCTCAATGTCATAATAAACTTTTGGTCTGCATTCTTAATCGTTGTTTCTCTAAAAATGTTGTGTCACCGTTTGGCATAGCTTTGCTTTTTTTTATTAAAAATTGAATACTAAAAATATAGATTACAACAATCAATTTGGCTTTAGATTCGAAATATAAATTTTGTAACCTAAATACCTAGTGTAGTTTTCGAGATCCCTTCAAAGCATTTAAGACATTTTCTGTCCCCGTCTACCTAAATAAGCTACAGCGCATTGGGATTCGAGTTGTTTTGCTCTTTAAAAAATCAAGGACTAGTTTTGACTACTCAATTCTCGAAACTGTTTCTTACTCCCTCGCACAAGCACTACTTTCTTACTGCATAATAACCTGGGGTGCCTCGGCTATAATAAGATTCTCACAACAACCCAAAGAACTATTTTAAAGGTAAGGGCTTATAAACCAAAGAAGTTTCCTACAATTCAATTGTATGATCTATGGGAAGTCCTGTCTGTAAGAAAATTGTACATCCACGTACTATATTAAGTAGAAGTAAGACTTCTATCTTTTAATCCTAAACTATTCAAAGATAAGAGAAGACATGATGGAGTTTGTGATATTGAGAAGTAGCGACTAGCTTCATTAAGCCATCCGTGTCTCTTTCATCAGTCCCCTTTTGTATGTATAGATATTGAATTAAAAGCAGTTATAATAGAATTTTTAGTGGTTAAAATTTAACTAACGCTTCTTCATCATCGTAATTTAAGTTTAACCACCACAAACTTTAATGAAATTATAAAATAAATAAAAAAGAGTAAAAATGTTAATTTTCTAAGCAATAAAACAGTACTTGTGGTGTTACAAAAAGTAATAAATTCATTTTAATATGAATGAACCCCGTGCTATCTGTGAAGGGTTGAAAGCAATTACAATAAATTCGAAATGACAAGGCAGTACAATAAAAGTGCCCTGAAGTCATAAAATCGAGTTACCCGAGCGGGTACATTAATTATAAGTGCAATATACTCGGCAGTAAAGTTGGCGCACAGTCATCGTAAACAAGCTCGCACAACACCAAGAGCTATTGTATACTTGTGAGACACTTGCGGCGACTTAAATCTGCTTTGCATGCATCAGAACTTTCTGTTGTCATTTTAAAAGTACAAGAATCTGATTTTTCTGTGAGATGACAAAATGAGACAAGTAAAATAATACACATACATATCTTAACGGACAAGAGAATACGCTCGCGCTGGTTTGAATGCAAAGTATGGAGAGTTCATTTCGACCTGTCTTGATACTTTTGATCATTATTATTTATCCACACAATTCTTAATTTAAAATCTTTTGTCCCTTTCCAAGATGTAAACTACTGACTACTTGTGAAAAGGTCAACCACTTAAATTTTAGGCAGGAACGTCCATAAGTTACGAGTTACGTGAAGCTTTCATATAAGGAAAAAGGGTCAAGACAAATCTTATCTAAACTGTTTTCGGGTAGAGAGGGAGGGGGAAGGGGAGGGGGTTTCAAGCCATAACTTAATTAATTTATTTTCTAAAAATGGCTCATTTGGACACAATAATTTTAAATGCAAATAGTCGTTATTCTTGTTTCCGTTTTTAATTACACATCTCCCCACTAATATTTAAAGGCCAAAGTCAGTCTGTCCTTCTGGTTTTGATCTATCTGCTACGTTTACACGGTTAATCCGCTGGACCGATTTGAATGCAATTTAACATGCATATAGTTAAAAACCCGAGTTCAAAATATAATAATTTTTTTAAGAAATCATCGCCCCAATTAGATACTAAAGGTATATTATAGAAATGAAAGTTCATATGAAAATCGTTTGTATAAAAAATTATTCTATATCGACGAGTCGCGTGTAAACAGCTAGTTTTCTACAAATATCTGGACGCACACATCGTAAAATAAGTGAAATGCTGTGCAGTAGTACTGTGTAGAAACGTATGTTGTGAGGCGAACTGTTCCCAAATAAAACAATAATGATGATCACTGAAATATTGTGGTCTCTGCCAGGTATTTATTTGCCTTAATATTTACATTAACGTCTAGTTTTTTGCCTTTATATCTGTAATTATTGTAGCAAGCGTGATTCGCTAACGCTATACTGCATGTTATTAGTAATGCCAGCGTCTAGACCATGTCAAGCTCTAAATTGTGACTGTTCTGATGTTAAGTTATGTTTGTTATTAATTTGTAAGATGAACACGTAAAGTAACTTACAGAGTAAAATGTAAACTCACGAACCGAAAAAATACATGTCTTCTGTAGGACCCAAAAGGGGATTTCTGTCAATTGTTACTGACAAATTGATAGCGGTGTTGGTGCCGTAATTTATTCCATGGTACTAACGTAAGTATTATTATTTTGAATGAAACCTGTTAAACTAAGAGAATTCACCATTGGCGAGCTGTCCCAATCGTTTGTTATAGAACTTTGATAACAGATAACCTCAATAACATTTTACTAACAGTTTCTTTGGACGTCGGCGTCGTCGGCGAAGATTTCAGTAAAAGCATTTGAGGGAGTCGAATAAAAAGTTACCTGTAATGGTCTCCAGTTCTACCTATAGTGCAGAGTATTATGACATCAGTTATATAGACAAAGAGGTTACAACTCCATTCGATTAGCGATCAGATTCAAGTTAGATAGATATATCGACATTTTTGAAGAATTTGTATCTCATTCAAATTTAAGTCTCCTCTGTGATCTAGCGATCCGGCGTCGAACACACGATCCCTGGGTAGGACAGCAAAAAATATTAAAAAATGTATATTTTCAATTTTCTAATAAAGATAACGTTGCCTGGGATTGGATATGTGCCCGGTTGGCTTGCCACGTTTCACATTACGGGACTTAGTGTCTTTGGCAAGTCGTGGGTGCCCTGGTTAAACCTCTGCCTAACCTTCGGGGATATGGGCGTGAAGATACCTTTAAAACTGTAATTATGTCGGAATGTATCGAGGCACACGTGTCGGCGACCAAACAATTCGTTTGGTGAAGTATGACGTCAGTAGAGCTTGATCCATACCGCGAGTTAAAGGAAATAAGAGATTCAAAAGATAAATAGAACGGTACATTGATAGTGGGTTTTGTATTTTTGCATTCACTACAACAGCTACAACAGGCACAACAGCCACAATGCCCGCTGGGATTTGAATTCTGCTCTCGGATATTTCCATTAATATCCATCTTTTCATTATTTTTTATAACACAATGAGGATGAACTATTGCTTTTCTATCGTTTTGAAGCTATCATTGAAATTATATGTTTTCTTTGTAAAACAAGATTCTTTGACAAGATGCCATAAAGGTGTCTTGAGCTCAGGGGGCGATACGTGCCACCTATCGCATTGTAGGACTCAACAGTCTTCGGCTAGTCGTGTGTGCCTTAGTTGTATCTCTGCCTACCTTTATTGAGGTATAACCTGTATAAGTGTGTAATTAAATGTAAATTTCTTGCGAATTTCGTATCGCTAAACATTATCAGCTCTAACAGTTTGTATGGGAAAAAAGTATTTTTTTCGGCTATACCTTCTCTTTTCCCTTTTTTCACTATTTTTCTGACAATAACCAACACAACATAAAAAAATTGAAAATATATTATGTTGATTTGTTTAGGTTTGATGCGATGACGACACGAGTTTTTTTCGGGAAAAATTTCATTAAAATCTAAATAAAATTATTTAATTTGCAAATTTTCCGCTAAAAAAAATGTGTATACGTATTATGGAGTAACAAAACAGACAAAATAGTGCGCTAAGAATGAATTGGAC
>NJDD01002551.1:41874-66191 GCA_002245505.1 Calephelis nemesis
AGCTTTGTACATAGACTGACATCTTTGCCTTTGAGCAAAGAGAGTTACAAAAAAGAACTTAACATCATTATACAGCTGGCAGTTGCTAACGGTTATAGTAGAGATTTATTAGATTAGATTCTTAGCGCACTATTTTGTCTGTTTTGTTACTCCATAATACGTATACACATTTTTTTAGCGGAAAATTTGCAAATTAAATAATTTTATTTAGATTTAAGTATGGATTTCCGTAAAGTAACGCCTTCTTCTATCAAAAATTTCATTATTTATAAATACTAGTGGTCGCCATTGGTCAAAATTTGACCATAATAAATTTAAATATCTTGTTGATAAGAACGCCATCTTCATTTCTCAAAACCAACTACTTTGTTTCCAAACTTTATAGTGCGCTATCTGTGATGATTTATCGTTATCCTCAATATATTTGTTTGAGTGTGTAAAACGCATGGAAGTGTGGGTAATGTTTTATTTATGGATTTAATATTCTTTATAAGTATTATTATTGAAAAATATTAGCGTTCTGCATTTCTCCTACACATAAACTATAAGTGTGCAAATTATACGCTCCTGCGTCCGCGCAATAAAGAGGGGTCTTAAGTTTTGGTATCACGTATTAATATATAATTTTCAGTAGTGCAAGTGCTATTGGAAAATCCTTACAATGTAAGGCGAGTGAGAAACTATGTATTTTATTTTTTTATAGACGGCACCCCTGTTATGACTGACATTTTCCCCCATTATAATTACCTAGTATTGAACAAATAAACTCCTTCGTTATAGACTATAAACCAATTACATGTCACACACATGCAACGAAGTTTTATTCAAGCCATGATATGTCTGCACAATTATCTGCATTGTGTCGTATTTATGTCAAAGGCGATAAAACAAAATATAAAATTTGTACGTTATATGATGTACTTAACTGAAGAGCTATTGAACAAGCTAGATCGACTACTTAACTTGGGTTGCGTAAGTTTGATCCATACTTCTCAGTACCGATTTCAACTAAAGTGGCTAAATATTCGCTTCTAAATTATTCTTATCTTAGATAATTTGTTAATTTTAGTTTCTTCAGTACAGTTATGATATTTTTTTGTTCTTAACTATTTTCAATCAATTTGTGTTATTGTAAAAATTAGTTCTTTTCGTTTTCTTTCTTTTGTCAAATTTTATGCACTACCCCACGTGTTTTCATCATTGCCTAAGGTAATCTGGGTGAAAATATTTACTGGCATCGATTAAGTTTGCCGTTATACATTGTAGTCTAGTCAACATGTGCCTTTTAGGTCAAAATTTTTAGCTCGCCTCGGGAAATTATGATTGAGGTGTCATTCGATTCTTAAGCACATTTAGAAAGTTTTTGAAAAATTTGGAGTTTTGATTGCAAAAATAACAAAAGTTTTAAAACTATAATCATCAGCTACTTAAAAGTAATTTTTAATATTTTATCCTATGTTGTTTAATAATTGTTATAAACAAATGCGTTGTTTATAAAATAATCATATTTTTTTTGAATGTGTAATCGAGGTTGATAATTTTTAACTTAAGTAAATTGTTAATAACAAAGTGAAATAAAAAAAATTCCAACGTGAATCTTTTCTATAGCCTTTGCATGATAGCTACATAAAAGGAAAAAAATCTCAGGTTAATAGTTTAACAACTATCGTACTTTGATTACATTCATTGATCTATCCTATAGGTGCCTACATTTTTTTTAATTTTTTAATTTTCATATTTAATAAGTTTAAATAATATATATTCAATAAAGGTCCAAAGTGGGCGGAGCTTACGCAAGCGAGAGTTCCCGTTTTCGGCCGTATTTTCAACCCTTTAGATTAATTATAAATATTGGTGCTAGAGTTCCGTAGGCAGGATTTTTTTTAAGGAAATTTCTTTCTCTGGATCTTTTTTTAAATTTCGAAAATTATAAATACTTTTTGAGATATTTGCAAAAAACAAATCCACTAATTTTCTTTTTACTAAATTGTTTATTACTTTTGTTATTTATGCTATCAAAACTCCAAATTTTCAAAAAGTTTCTAAATGCGATGACGAATCGAATGACACCTCGATAATAATTTCCGACGCGAGCTAAAAATTTTGACCTAAAAGTCACATGTTGAACACACTATTGGTCTAAGTGCAATAAAGGATCAAAACAAGATAGAAAAATATGTACCTGCACCGGTTTTCCTACAAGTGAACCCATTTCTACAATAACGGATGCATGTTCTGCCGCAACAATAGGTTTTTGAGAATGTAATGTAATGTTTTAGCTCGACTGACTGACTGCAGTAGTAAAAGTCTAAATTGCTGACTGTCGCTATTGCAGACGAAGGGTTAAATAACCCATTTTCATAAAACTCAAAAATAAAAAGAATTATATTCGACACAATTATGTTATTATGCTAAAATAACTTGAGATTTTCGGTTCTTTTTTTACAGCTGTCGTATACTTCAAATGTTGACAAACTGCTACTAGTTTAAGGAGTTCTAGTCTTCACGCTCAATCCCCGAAGAGGCAGGCAGAGGCACATCCAGGGCACCCACGACTAGCCAAAAAACACTAAGTCCCACAATGTGAGAGGTGCACAGATCCAATCCCGAGCATTTTTTTATTGTTAGAAAATTGGAACAACCCAATTTCCTTTTCGTTGCCCGACCCGGGATCCGAACCCGGGTCCTCATGCAATCAAGTCCAACAACTGAACCGCTAGACCACAGAGGTGAGAGGAGTACTAGTCCAGAACGAATTTGAAAGTATTGACATTTTCTGCATGTATGGATAACAAATCTACCACGGTAAATACAAGATTTAGCTCACATCATGTACACCAATAGTAGAATGGCGGTGTAGCGGGCGCTTGCTATATGAATATTCATGGCAGATTATCATAAACAAATACCCTGGCGTAAGAACTCCTGTCTTCAGAGATTATTATGCGAACTTCCGAGGCGCGTGCTCCAGCGACGCATCGTCAAGCGCCTACTAAATTTAATGGCGGGAGCACACTATCCATCTCGTTAGCTTAAATACAAGAAATTATAGTCTACATTGCTATTTTACGTTTCTTTTTCCATATTTTTTTAAATTATTTTTTTTATACAAGAGGAGGCAAACGAGCAAGTGGGTCACCTGATGGAAAGTGATCACCGCTGCCCACGGGCATCCGCAACACCGGGAGTATCACAAATGCGTTGCCGAACGTTAAGGAATGAGTACGCTTTTTTCTTGAAGCTGGAATTAAACCAAACAACTCCTCAGAACATTCCCCATGGTAGATGCGGTAGAAAACATTGAGGGACCCAACATCTCTACGCAGCGCCAAGGGATCAAGCCGATTGGTAATTGCCCGGTCATTGACAATTCAAATTGCTCTACGTTAAATGCGGTCAAACGGAAGGAGCTGGTACTGTGGAGCCCCTGCCCATAGTTGAGAACAGTATTCCATATGAGGCCGAATTTGAGCTTTGTATAATTGTAAGCGATAAATCGGCTTGAAATACTGTCTCGCTTTACTGAGCACACCAAGTTTTTTAGAGGCTATATTAGCCTTCTCCTCGAGATTACCACTAAAATGAACATCACTCGAAATGTCAATGCTAAGTATATCAATGCAGATTGTGGCAGTAAGGGAAACGCTCTCAAATCGAGAACACGCAAACTTGTGTCTTGCTAGGGTTAAATTGTACTTGATTTTGCTGACCCCAAAACGAAATTTCAGTCAGGAGATTATCAGTTTCAGACACAAGTTGGTTCCGGCTCTCAATGACATGTTCCCGAGATATGTTATGACGTCCAAAGTATAAGGCTTCCCCAGTAATGTCGTCTGCATAGCAATGAGTGTTACTAATTTGCAACATGTCATTGATATGCAGAAGAAATAAAGTAGGAGAAATCACACAGCCTTGGGGAACACAGCATTGACAAGCTTGGACTCCAAGCACACGACGTCGATAACGACCTTAATGCTGCGCTCCGTCAAAAAACTAGCGACCCATTTGCATAATTTCTCAGGAAGACCGTAAGAATGGAGCTTCGATAGAAGCGCCTTGTGCCAATACCACCCGATCAAAGGCTTTCGCTATGTCCAAACTAACAGCCAATGCTTCTCCCTTGCAATGGACTGCTTGCGCCCATCGGTGTGTTAAGTAAAAGATCACCAGCTGAACGACCACGACGAAAACCGTATTGACGGTCATTTAGCAGCTGCTGATTCTCTAGGTACCTTAAGAGCTGGCAGTTTGTTAAGGATTCCATAACTTTGGTGTTTTCCAAAGTTATAGGAAGTTATAGCTATGAGCCGGTAATTGGACGGATCCGAGCGGTTACCTTTTTTAAGAATCGGGTGTACTAAAGTGGTCTTCCGGGAATTTGGTACAATGCCTGATAAATAAGAGAGCCGGAAGAGTCGCGTTAAAACCGGTGCCAGTTCGAGAGCACACACTTTGAAAACAATCGGAGGGATACCATCGGGCCCACTCGACTTGTTGACGTCCAATGAAATAAGTGTTCTACGCACTGAACTCTGCAGAAATTTTATTTTAGACATAGACACTTCACACCGCTTGGTGGTCGGCGGCGTGTTTCCATGGTCATCTGAAGTCGAGTTGGAAGCAAAGAGGGAGCCTAGAAATTCGGCTTTCTCTTTCGCATCATGGGCCAGCGAGGCATCACTCCAGTGTAAAGCTGGCCTCTTAAATATTTAAATAGCCTCTTTGATCTGCTATCATAATTGACTTCTTGAGGTCCTAGGTTCGAGTGCTAGAGTGAAGTTAGTTTTTTTGTAAGTAATTTAAATAATAAAGCGCAGTGAAACTTTTAAAACTGACGTAATTTTTTTCATTAGGCAGGTACCCACGTCGTGATTTGTTATTTTTTTCCAAAGATAGCAAACGGTTCTGAAATGTGGGACCATATAATTAATTTTATCCTTTTATTTTTACATCCTACTATTAGTTTGTGTGTTACACTACATACTTATAAAATTATTTCACTTTTGTTGACAACTTCATCAATAATGGCCACTAATGAGATCACGATGAAACTCTACTAATCCTATCCTATTAATATTATAAATGCGAAAGTTTGTATGTATGGATGTATGGATGTATGGAGGTTTGTTACTCTTTCACGCAAAAACTACAAAGCCGATTACGATGAAATTTGGTATGTAGGTAGCTGAAGACACAGAATAACATATAGGCTACTTTTTATCCCGGAGTTCCCGCGGGATTGGGACTTACGCGGGTGAATATTAATTACGCGGGTGAATTATATAATCACAATTGATGGCCACTGATAGAGTACAAATATCAATCAAATGTAGAAAAATAAATAAAAACATACAGTCGAATGGAGAACTTCTACCTTTTTTGAAGTCTATTAAAAATATGTATGTTGCAATAACATGTTTCATGACTTACATGAGAACAGTCCGCATGACTTTCTAAATCCTTATTGAAGATCCTCGGGCTGCATTATTAATCTTCACTTAAAAATTTGAGAGTGCATGCGCTTTGAACTCCTCATAAAAATAGATCTGTTATCTCACACTCGATGGATATTTTGCTTAAGTCAGATTTGCGAGAGCGTGATTCATGTTTTATAACGCAAGGTAGTTACCGCTGTATTAAATTTATGTACTGAACATTAAACGTAAATATAAATATTAAAATTTTACCCATTCCCAGAATAAATAAGTAATTTTCAAGAAATTTATTAGGCTCCATAAACGATCACGATAAACTGTTTCACTAAAACGTACTCATATTTAATTAAAACCATTTCTATGGAGTTAGTACCGTAGAATATGATTTCATATCAACCAAATTAATGATGGTTTAATTTTGCTAGAACCGATTTAATGTATATTTTCAACCGATGAAAAAAGGAGGAGGTTCTCAATTCGACCCGTATGTTTTTTTTGTATGCATGTTCCTCGATTATTCCGGTGTTTGTGGACGGATTTTCAAAATTGTTTTTTTTAATTGAAAGCCTATACTCCCGCGGTCGTCCCATTATAATTTGGTCTAGGTCTACATTAGCATTCATGAGAAAACCACATACGTTCCAAATTTTAAGTCGGTTTCTTGCAGTTTTACTGCGTTTATATTATACATAAACTACAGCACTAATTATTAACTTCAATACTGGTTGGCGCCCGCGACTTCGCCCGTTTAATTTAGTTCTTCCGCAGAAATCTGTTAAGGAATCGAGATAAAAGGTATGTTGGTACCTGGTAACAAACAAAAAAGAAAATTGTGATACTTTACAAAAAAGTTAAAATTTATCAAATCCGCTATAAACATTTTGAAGTTTCTCATAAACATTAAATAAATCTCGAGTTTATTATTACAAGTAGACCGATTATCTAACATCAATTGTAAAGTTATTGTTTTGTTCAACTTTGTGAATTTTCTAAAATAATATAATTGATATTGTCTAATACAACGTAACAATAAACCAGATTAATAATCTGCACTACATAATACAACACTCGAGTGTGCCCTAAGCCTAACGTAATTTTTCATCTGGCATCCCGCGTCGCATACAAATTGTGCGTAAACACGTCGCGCCATCCCGCTGAACAACGACGCTTATATTATTTATTGTGTTGTATTAATATTACTTTTAATTTATGTCAATATAACATTTACATTATTCGTGCTGTTAAATGTTGAAAAAACTAGGCCAGGAAAAACCTACCTGGCATATTTTAAAAGTTCTAGTGTTGGTATTTATGTATGTACTGAGTGTATTACTTATTATACACTAAATTGTATCAGTTGTATATCGGTTTTTAAATATTAATTGCGTACGGAATTAATCAACTTATATTTGGCATAAAGTAATTGCTACTACTGATATTGTTAATATAATTATCTAATTATCCGCTTGTTATGTTGACCGTTACAAATAGTTTCGATGATGACTGATAAGATTATATAAATATTGCATTACTGGTTGTGCCTCTGCCTACGTCTTGGAGGATATGGGCGTGAAGATACTTTTTTTGCATTACAGACGGTAGTCCGCAGCCGTTGTTTAATTTTAAAGCAATACATGTATTTGGTTACATGAGCAAGGTTTGTTTTATTGGAAGAATCTAACATTAGTCACTTAATGTAGGTATGTATGTTTTTTTTTATGATATTGGAAGGCAAACACGCAGACGGATTTCCTGATGTTAAGAAATTCACGCCGCCTAGACACCAAAGGTGGTAATGGTGCGTTGCCAACCTGAGGCCGGGATGTTAGACCTCGAGCAAAAGTAAGTTTACCGGCTACCTCACCCTCCGAACCGGAACACGTCATGACGTGATGGCGGCAGGAATAGGTAAGGCGGTGGTACCAATCCGGGCGAGTTGCTGCTAAACTCTACCACCTAGTCAAATATGACGGTGTTAGTGACAGTGAGCCTATGCTCGCCTTTTACGAGCTACCTGGCAAGGAAGGCTGATGGTCTATTCTACAAAGAAGCCCGGACCAACACGGTGGATAATGTATGTGATTACTTAGTAAAAAGTTTTCTCGTTGTCTTACTTTTAATAAATCTTCAATTTTGATCCTCAGTCCTCGCTTTTTTATTACATTTGTTTGATTATCTAGCTGTATTCTACATTAAGAATCCCTATAATCCCAAACCCTTTATTACGAAAGTGTGACTAATTGGAATGATAACCTTGTCATCCGCCATGAAACATTTGAAAGCGCTTCTTTTTATCTGTCGATTAAAAATAGTAATACGACAAACATAGCAAACATAGCAATAATAGCAATACATCCTAAAATCAAAGCCGCACCACTTACCTACAAATTTTGAGATATAGAGGTTGGATAAAGATATCAAAGCGTGTAAAGTAAAATGGAGAAAATTTTGCTCTCGCCTGTGTTTATTATTAGCTCACCAACTAATAATGATGACGATATTTGATTTTAGGAATTTACTCGTTACATAAAAAGTCATTTAAATTTGGTGAACATTTAAATGTCGTTTTATGTAACGGATAAGACATTTCTCGACAAAAATGTAAGGTTTCACGGTGCATTATGATAAGTATACAAGTTGTATTTTGTACATGTTTGTACCCGTGTCGGTGTGGGTCCACTGAGTTAAATAAACCATCTGCCTCTTTGTCACACAGCTTGTGAGAGGCGAGCACAGGTTACATAGGCCATTATTATTACTATCATACTATCCATTTCCTTATCATTCCTGCTGCTATAATGACTATTCAGTCCGGAGAGTGAAGTAGTCGGTAGACTTGCACAATGGGTCTCACATCTCGGTAAGAGGACAGCGATGCACCTAAAACATCTATGGTGTCTATAGGCCACGATTGTCTTTTACCAACGCACTTGTTCGCTGACATATAATATAAAAAACATGTATCATCAGACCAACTGTGCATTATCCGCATCTTGCTATCTCTGCAAAAAGATAACTTTTCTAATTTTATAATTTGTAAATACGTATGTTTTAATGAATAAGGCCGCCCGCGGCTGTGTGTGTCCCTACAACGTACGTAGGGGGGGGACTCACTAGGATATCGGGATATAAAGTAGCCAACTTCCCTTCAGACTCCTCACATACACACTTTCGTGTTTAAAGAATTAACTACTAGGTACGGATTGAAAATATATCGTGAATTTTCAAGTGAACAGCATCGCTTAACTGGTACACTTTTGTTGTATTAGTTGGGCTTGTACGTAGGCAATGGTTTTACACACCTGTCATTTTAGCTTAAACGACAGTTACAAATCACAAATTACTATATTCAATTCACACCACTATTCCCAAGCCTTAACATTTCTTGCAAGATTTAATTTCAATACCATTTATTCCTGTATTGTACAAACAAGTGGATAAATTGTCGAGCGCCAAGTGTCACAATTTTCCAAAAGCCTGTGCTTTACGAGAAACTGACAAAATAGTCCCAAACAAAATCCGAGATCAAGAAGCAATCCTATTTTTAACCATCTCTAGTATATTTTAAAATGACCTACCAAAACCATGGCTACTTTATTCAATTTTATTTAAAATTAAAAAAAATTCGCAGACGGTGTCTTGAGAGATTGACTCGTCCCATAAATAAAGCTAGTGCGACGACAGTCCTTAATTAAACCAACTTTACAATCTCACGGAAAACTTAATTAATAACTTATCTAATTAAGTGAGAATCAAAAAGTGAATGTCTTCACTTTAAGACCAACTTTAACATAATTAAATAAGTCTAGTCTAAGTCTATTTCCAATTTATTAAAATATTAACACAAACTTTCAAGTGCTCATGTACAACACATCATCAAAAACTGTGTTAAAAAAAGTGAAAACGCAAACCAAACCCTAGATTTAAATAACTGTCATGCAGTTTACTTTTTAATTTATTTTTAGTATATAAATAATTATGAACTTTACCAACTTTCGGTAAAATGAAAACCCTATTCTAAATCATCTATTAGTTTTCCACTTCGTACAGACAACCACCGAAAAGATAAAACAGTGTTTCATTTTCAGAACCGCTCTTGCATATCGCTAGTTTTTACTAGAACATATTCAATGTATTTTTCCGACGTCGTAATAAGTAAATATGTATCGTCAAGCACAGACTACGTTTTAAGAAAATGAGCTTTCATATAGAACATTAGCGCAAGTGTAACGGCGACCGCACCCCGCTCGGTATATTTGAAGAGGGTTTAGGCATTATTCTTTACACAAAAGCCGTATGAAGTGTGAAGTCGCCCTTTATTAAGCGCGAAAATCACCGCAGCACTTAACACTCATCACGCGTAACGCCGCTCGAAGAGGCTAGATTATCAAAATATCGTTGTTAGACCCTGTGCGAACCGGTTAAGGTTGTTTTTTGTTCGTCGTAGTCAGCCTAGTTTTTTAATTAAAATGAACGTGTCGAGGTTTTAATCAACAATAAGTACCAAAAGGGGATATAAATATAGCTCTGGTTGAGGATAAGATGGGTAGAAATAATATAGATTTTTACGAGTGATGAGTAAAACACTGCTATTGAAAGGTGTAACCTGACCAGCTGCACCACTAGCACTTTTTTTTTTTGAATAACTAAATTGTTGCTAATCTCGCGATTTTATGCAACTTCACCGAGCTTTGTGGGCCGAGCAGAGAGGGCCGAGACATCATTATTTAAATGCATGGGGCTGTTACCTACAACGCCAGCACCAAGGGCTGTCTCCCGGGATACCGTACCTCGACTTGGTGCTGCGTTCTGGTTCTCCACTAGCGTGAGACTGTGCCCAACAAGTAGCTGTCAGCGAAGTGGTCGTCAGGTGGCGCGCCGCGAGCCACCGACATACTGCTATTATTGTATAATATGGAGAATACAGGGCCCATTTTAAAATAAATATAATACATTTTGAACGTATTATTATAAAAAAATAAATGTATTTTTTTAAACTTATACACAACAGATTTATCTGAAATAACGTCTTAAAAATTGCTATGGAAAATACATGAAATAACCTAAACGCCAGCTAGTGATTTTGTATTTTTTGGTAAATTCAATGAGTCTATTAAAAATATATTTATACCATAAAACATTTTTTTTTATGTTATAGGAAGGCAAACAAGCAGGCGGATTTCCCGATGGTAAGAAATTCACGCCGCCTAGAGACACCAAAGATGTTGATGATGCGTTGCCAACCTGAGGTCAGGGTGTTAGGCCTCGAGCAAAAGTAAGTTTACCGGCTACCTTACCCTCCGGACCGGAACACGTCATGACGTTATGTTGGCAGGAATAGGTAAGGCGGTGGTACCAATCCGGGTGAGTCACTGCGAAACTTTACCAACTAGTAGATTAAATTTGTTTACAATTAGTGCCTCTAGATTATCCCTGATAAAAAATATGTAAATTGTATATGTGTGAATAAATTATGTTCGTCATAATATGCAAAACCGTGACTGTCCGATTTCTGTTCGGAGTAGTCCAACAGGTTTTGTATAATGTGCATTTGCGGAATGTATACTGTACACTTTTACAAGTGTGTGTATAAATTGAAAACATTTTTTGTTCTTGTCAGTATTAAATGTGGTATATATGTATTAGGTAGATGTCAGTCACCTAGTGCCGACAATCCGCGTCGCACGACACTTGCCAAATTTTACAACAAAACTAATAGGTGTTTGCCAATTTTTCCACAAAAATGGGTCACCTATTTCAACCCGCCATGTCCACATTTATAAAGCTATTTCGTTGCGTTCGTTTTGCAGCCACTCCGAAAACAGGATTTATGTCTATACTGGCTACAAACTATTATTTATGGCACGGTTTAGACACAAATTATTATTATTTTGCTAACCGATTCCAAAAAGAGGAGAATATCAATACTATTATGACTTTATAAGTGCTAAAACTAGAAATACAAAATATGGAACCCTGGTCTCGCGGTTATGCTTGTAACCTACCTAACTCCTCGACCAACGAGTCAGTCAGCCATTCCCGTAACACTACGGCATTGGTGATAAAGTGTCCTCGAATCTGGCAACTCCAGTCTAAAAAATCTATTTAAAACAAATGTTAAATCGTTAAGTAATTAAGAATTTTACATTTAGGAAATAGTGACCAACTGCATGTGGCTAACCAAAAGTTATAATAAATACCTATTACACATACCTATACATACATATACATAACTCATTACTTGAAGATCTTAAATCACATCTATTTAAAAGATTTTGAATGTTGATTTGCTTCTAGAGCAAAAATATAATATGTTTAGGTACATGACTTTGTGTTTTTAAGATTTAACTTTAAAGTGTTTCAAAATATTTTGAATTAATAATTATAAAGTAAGTATATTTACCGCCTAAGAGGTAGGCATAGGTAATGGCCGAAGGTACTTAATAAAATAATATGATAGGCAGCAAAACTATCGACAATCGGATGCATACGCAATCTGTGCAGTTCAATTCTCCTTGATGATGCTTCGGTTACGAAGCGAAACGTACGTTGAGTTTTTTATAGTATGTGTATTATTGGTGCTAATAAAACAGTTTAGTGGTGTGTATTGTGTGGAGCTGGATATATTTGGGAGTTTTAGCTTCCGGTAAGTCTAATTCATTCTTAGCGCACTATTTTGTCTGTTTTGTTAATATAATACGTATACATTTTTGTCGGAAAATTGCAAATTAAACAATTTTATTTAGATTTAAGTATGGATTTCCACAAAGTAACGTCTTCTTCTATCAATTTTCGTAAAGATATTTATTTTTGTATTTAAGTATATCATAATAATATAAAATTATTTTAATGAATTGTTACAACAAATAATTTTAACTTTGTTTTTGTGAGTAGTAAAATATTACAGACCACTATGTGGTAGAATATGTTGGTTAAATAATATAATTTGTAGCTACTTTTAAACAAACATATTCCATAACTATATAAAATTCATATAATTTCAAAAAAGGATACATTTTATTCTGTTCAAATGGTAGTTTGTAAACATGAGTTTCTCACAACAGTTGTATTTGAACAAATTGATAAGTCAGGAAATATAATTCTCAGCAGTTAAAGTGGCGGCTCAGCCTCGTCAGTGTCGCTATGAAGACGTTATCTCATCTGCGACTACAAAAAGGAGGAGGTTGTCAATTTCTCTGCATTTCTTTATTATGTTTTCTACGCATTTGCTCGGGCAATATCTTTAGGGGAAGTGATAAGGAAATTGGAGACGGTTGTTTGCAGTTTAAAGGCGCTTTTAAATTATTCATTATCGTAAGCGACGGGCAAGGAGAAACGTGTTCCAGCGACTGAGTTACGTTTTGTTTCTTGTTTTGTGTACAACTTACGTACGTACTGACAGTCGACACTTCCCGTACATAAGGCTGTTTGGTGAAAATTGTAATTACAATGTTTTGTACGTTACGAGGGTTTTGTTTTAAATGTGTATATTATGGAATTCCACGAAGTGTCGACAATGTTGAGTATAATTCCAATTGTGTTTTGTTAATCATTCATTCATTTATTATCGTTCGATAAATACTTTACATACCTTAGAAAAAATTCGTAAAAATGTAGTTTCACTGTAAGTATTATTATGTTGTGGTTAGTACTGGATAACGAGTAGGGAAGAGGTGGTGAAAGCTTTTTACTTTTCCTTGCCATTTTGCGCTTTAACTAGACTTTTTGGCAGATCTAAAGTCGGTTTATTTCGCAGATCTGGTGAGGATACCGATGAACTACCGGCTGTTTGCGAAACTCGCGCAAGGTGGAAACGCGTCGACCTCTGGAGGTCCAACAGTAACTGGCAACGGAGGCGAGCAATCACGTAACGTGTACTGTCGATCAAAATTGGGATGTCTATAGACCGCCCCTTAAGCGGAGAGTGTTATCAGGGACATAGGCGATGATGAAAAATAAACTTGAAGGAAGTCAAAAAGTACACGGGAAAGAGAGCCTTAGAGCAGATTTCGTGAACCTCGCGCGTTTCGGCTTGTATAACCATGGTAGTTGGTAGGGCCATGGGAAGTATACTGGGCATACCCTCCGTATGCCCAGATCTAAGTCAAGTTTTAAGGAATAAGTAAATCCGTAAAGCAGTTTATGAGCGAGGAGCAGCTCTATACTACAAAGGTAAATAGTTGCGCTCGCCAGCGAACATTCCCGACTTGTAGTTGAACTACAAATGTTATGCAACTCAAACGGCAAACGGAATTTCTGCTTTAAAAAATTAAAGAAAGAAACCTTCAACTTGTTTTTATATTTTACTGATTTGTTTACAAATTGAAAGAGAAACAAAGAGACTATTTCCATAAAACTACGAAACGATACACATCACTGGAATACACCAAAGGTGGCAATACCCAGAAAGTTGCTGATCTGAGACTGATGTGTTGTAGCTGTTGCGTAAGTTAACAAGGTACGATAGCTTTGAGATCGGAACACGACAGTAATGACGCCAGAGCAGCAAGAATAGTTGTGAATATAAAATACATAATTGAAAAGTTACTTTCCATCTCTTACTATGTTTAACTGATTTACAAAATGATAGCGAACAAACGAAAGGTTAAATACATCTATTTATTCGATACCTAAGTCCAAAAAATAACTTCTTTCATGTTATATACACGAAACTTAAATAACAGGAGGAGGAAGAACCTTAAAATAATCAAAATCTAAAGCCTAATAATGATACTTTTCTACAGGAACACCATACGACACGGACGGTGGGAAATCAATGACGACTTGCTTTTTTTATTTCAGGAATGTAGGCGTAAATATAAGTAAGTGATTAAATACATATGACGTATAAGTATGTATAAGATTTCCCGAAAAGAACCAGTACTCGTCAGCTATAGCCACCTTATATGGGGACGATGCGTTGCCAACCTGAGACTAAGATTATTGGTATTTTTCTTTGATAGGTATAAAGTCAAACCTGTTCTTCAAACTGACATATTATAACAAAGCAGACACCGTTACGACGGCGAGAGAAGTACGGGGACGGGATCAGTCCAGGCGTATCCGCGCAGACACCTGCCACATGGTTTGCCTGCACTTGACATGTGAAACATAATGCTTTATAACATTTACAAACAAGTGCAACATTTTAATCACAAAATACTAACAATAAATTACAATGTCTATTAACGTATTCCGAATTTTCAACTTTACATTTGAAGTTACCGCACTCCTGTGCGGGGAATTTGTGACATGTAGATTTATTTATACAAGCGATTCATTTTAAAACTTTTAAATGAAAACCACAGGCGTTGACTTAATTTGTATTTGAATGAACAGTGACTGGATAACTTGACTGACTGTTAAATAACAAGTCATGGGTTGTCAACTGGAATATGAAAGTTCACAAGAAGTTACGAAAGTTTTAACAGATTATAATGCGACTTATACGGGAACGTATTTTTAAATTTTATAGCAAGCAAATGAAAAAAATAATATCGTCAGGCCCATATCCCCGAAGAGGTAGGCAGAGACACTACCAGGGCAAGCGACACTAATTCCCACAATGTGGTAGGTGCAAGCCTGTCGCCACCTGGGCACATGTAAAATCGCGAGAAACGTTATTTTTATCACAGAATTGAAAACATAGATTTCCTATTTTTTTGGACCGACGGGATTCGAACCCGAGACCTCAAGAAGTCCGACGCTGGACCGCTACACCACAGAGGCAAACAAATGTGTATAACATAAACATAACATAAAGTATAAACCCTATCGAGAGAGCCCATATTTTATATTTACGAGTACGTTGCTAGCCTGTAACTGGGTAGATGAGCAAATCCTTTAAATTAAGCTTTACCATTCAGTATCTATCGTAAATCTAACATAGAGTCGGCTAGCGAGAGGAAGCGACTGCCGGTGGACTAGACTGCCATAGTGTATGTATGGCGCTTGGACGCTTTATGACGATAAGGTTTGGCCGAAAAACTTCAAAATATATGCTTGAATTGTGTGGTAATAAAAAATACTCAAATAAACCAAAATTAGAAATCTAGACATCTACATATTTTTCATAGAAATGCTTGCCCCTGCCGGAAATGGAGCCCAAGCTTCAAGATTGGTCTTTGGTGTTTGTATACGCAGCAAGAACAAAGCACCTAGTTACTACATGATACTGATTCAAGACCGAAGAAGTTAAGAAAAGCTCGTTATATTCGTCGTGAAACAGTTCTATTAAGTATCAATAAACCAATAAGTTCATGTGGCTACGGTTTTCAACAGGCTTTTAGGCTTACTTTCTATGTAAACCAATACGTAGGAACTTATTTTGTACTTCATACATCACGTGTTAACGTAAGATAAATATATTTTTTTAATTTAATGGCCAATATGTTGTTAATCGCGAGGTTCTCATAACTTCACTGGGCGATATAGATACATTAATATAAGATTTTCTCTTTGTAAAGACTCTTTTGGAAACACAAAATTGCCATGCTTCTTTTTTTGAATATTCTAAAATCTTAAACGTAAGTATAGTACTACTATTTAAATTATGAGCTTCGGCTTTACACTTTTTACTCTTTTTATACTTTATACTTTTATATTTAAATTGGCTGACCTAATCTTAATTTAAGCGAAATGATTAATTATGTAATAACAACTCTATATAGATATCTTTAAAATACTTTCGGATTTCCGAAGCTTTATGAATGTTGCCGAAGCGCATAATTTAAACAGGATAGTTACTACTATAAAAAGGTGTATACGTAGTTATTAATTTGTTTTGGCTATAAATAAAGGTTAACTGCTTATATGAGATTGACCTCAAATAAAAGGGACCTTAGACGGGAAGCGGACAAGGGGTGAATGGTTTTTTTAATGACTAATTTGTTGCTAATCTCGCGATTTTTTTGCAACTTTACCGAGCTTTGTGGCCCGAGCAGAGTGCTCAGCCCGAGACATCATTATTTAAATGCATTCGACTGTTCCCCATAACGTCAGCAACAAGGGCTGTCTCCCTGGAGTACCTCGACTTGGTGCTGCGTTCTGGTTACTGGGTGGACTTGATGGAGGAGTAGTGGCGGCTCGTCACTCGACAGTAGGCGCCGGGCGCAAGGTCTTCGTCGCCGAGACCGGCGGCGACGGTGTAGTGTAATGTCTGGGCGAATGGCTATGAAATTATAGTGGCTCTTATTTCCGATCATTTGAAATCGCTACTCAAGTTGATATCTACGTAATACCAGTCTTAACAACCCGTTTGACCAAGTTTATTATGAAAAATATGTCATTGTATACAATAACTATAGCAAAAACATACAGTTTGACTAATGTCAACTATATTTTGCACTAACAACTAGTCCACAGAGGGATTTTGGCGCGCCTAGCTATGCATAGAACACCTTAAATCCCCTTCCTTGTCGACTCGAATACAGGTTGTGTAGTTGCTTATATTAACCTTCAAATTCCCTAAAACGAAAGGAAAGCTTATGCTCCATTATCATATGCTACATTTTAGAATCATTAATACAAGTATTCTTTGTATCGTCTATGTGAAACAATTAATTAATCTATTCGATGGTTACTCTTTTTTAACTTCTATGATAAAAAGCTCCGTATCGATGATATTGCATACGCAACGGAGACTTACGTATTTCTAGAAGCAGCAATGGCTCCCGAGTACAAACGAGCGAATCTGGACACAAGGCGCAACATTAAACGGGTTCTAGGTAGCTCAAACATTTCGAGTATCTCACAAGTGTGCGTAGAATGCTCCTCTTTGAATAGGCTCTTAGAGTTTGCTGTTCGTATTATAAAAAAACTTAATTTTACAGAACTTGTCTAAAATGAGTAACAAAACATATACTTATTTACATTTTCTTTTGCAAAACTTAAGTAGCACAACTTAGCACTTAGCTTAACAATCAAACACACAATCGGGCAAAATTTGGCTTGTCTCTCTGGCCGTTTAGTTGTTTATTCGTTTGAGGTAATTGCACTGAAACACAAGTCTTTTTGAAAATTAAATGAAAGATATTTATTTGCGGAATATATGCGTTAACAAGTTGTTACCCGATTATTTAAGTATTTCAACATATTATACGAGTACCACATTGTAGTGAGCCATAAGGGCAATTTATAACCTAGGCTCAAGAGTTTCCCTGAGGGAAAAATTCAAAGAAATCAAAATTCTAACTGTAGCATCCCAGTACATCTTTGAAAATTTAATGTATGTTCACAGAAATTCAAGTTCATTTAAAAGAAATTCTGATATACACTGTGTCAATACCAGGAATAAAAATAATCTTGCTGTGCATGTGTCTCGTCTCCACAGAGTAAGCAATTCTTTCATGGGCCTATGTATACAGTTCTACAACAAAGTTCCCACTTATATAAAAGAACTTCCAATTAATAAATTTAAGAAATGTGTTAAATGTAAATTAAATCAAAAAGTTTATTATAACATTGCTGAATATTTAACAGATAAGACTGCTTGGGATTAATTGCTCCTCATGCCAATCTCTTATAAAATATATTGTATCATTACATAAATTATTGTAAATATATTTTAAAGTAAGAAAAAAAAGACACGGCCGCTGAGTTTTTTGCCGGATCTTCTCAGTGCACGGGCGCGTTCCGATCCGGTGGTAGATTTATTATTATATAGACCCGTCACAAGTGCCTCTTGTAGGTTTATGTGAAATAAAGATGATTTATTATTATTATTAGTGTGCAAATATTTAGATGTTTATACTAATTGATTATTAAATTTAGTACAAAGATTTTAAAGGTCACTTTTTTGTTTTATATTCGTTACAGTTTAAATTAAAACAGTACAGGTTCTCATTAAAATTCTGAATTTTGACTCGATGCCGTCGATTTTTATAGTGAGGGATTGGTGCCACATCTTGTAAACCCTTCGAGGAGAGGTGTTACCAAACCCATAAATAAAAGCAACCTGCGTCATATGGTTAACTTGGTTGAACCTAAATCCAACTCACACACTGCCACCGCATCTCCGTGCGGCGTTATTAATGCTAAGTGTGATATACAATTTACCTTTAGTATGTAACGCATTTTTAACTTAAACGACGTGGCAATAATTGAGAGATGTGTTCTTCCTGTTTTAATGCGCTTATAATAATAAAATTTGTTGTCTAAGATTATTGAAGTTGTTAAACGGTGCCTTATCAAAGTGAATTTTTCCCCGTCTTGGTCCGGGCTTCTTTGTAGAATAGACCATCTGCCTTCCTTGTCAGGCAGCTCGTAAAAGGCGAGCAAAGGCTCACCGTCACTAAAACCGTGAATTCTGACTAGGTGGTAGAGTTTAGCAGCGACTCGCCCGGATTGGTACCACCGCCTTGCCTATTCCTGCTGCCGTAACGTCATGACGTGTTCCGGTTCGGAGGGTAAGGTAGCCGGTAAACTAACTTTTGCTCGAGGCCTAACATCCCGGCCCCAGGTTTGCAACGCACCATTACCACCTTTGGTGTCTCTAGGCGGCGTGAATTTCTTACCATCAGGAAATCCGTCTGCTTTTTTGCCTTCCAATATCATAAAAAAAGTGAAATAAGAGTGGAATTTTAAGATCCGTCACACAAAAGTTACAATATGAAGTTTGAGCGAAGAGCGAAATTTTAAGATGCGCGCGCATCTGTTATACAAAAGTGACATCATGAAGTTGCCTACTTTAGAAACATGTTTCTATATTCACACAAGTGATTTAGTTATATACCAGTGCGATTTACTACTACTACTATTTATTTTTCGTAACAAATTTTTGTATTTTTATATATCTTAATTTATGAAGTTTTGAACACAATTGACAGCTCTATGGTATCTTATTTAAAAAAAAACGTAACTTTGTGATTTAAAGATGCATGGTTTCAAATCATAATGTATATACATACATCACTTTGGATGTATGCATGCAATGCATCCAAATGTCTTAAATGTACCTTTTTTTTTCTTATGACCTTCCTGCCGCTCGGCTAGGAGCGATATGGGGTCGCGTTGGCATTCACCATCTCGCCCCGCGGCTACGGCCCGGTCCTTACCGGGCCTCCTCCCGCGCTAAAAGAGGAGCGACTCCGGCCACTGGAGTCGCCCCCCAGGCGTTCGAGGCCGTGCTGGCCAGAGGAAGTCCCCCGACTCCCCCCGGCAGCCCCGCATCGGAAGCTCTTTGAGCTCGGTAAGCATAGCGTTGACAACGCTCGGCAGCGAGAGGTCCTCTCCTACGACCGCTGAGAGTGTACGCCGCTGTTGTTCGAATGCGACGCACTCTCCCAGCGTGTGGGACGCCGTGTCTTCTGGCGCCCCGCACTCGTGGCAGGCGGCGGTCGCCTCCCGTCTCATGATCTTGTGCAGATACTTTCCGAAGCATCCATACCCGGAAAGCACCTGCACAAGTCGGAACGTCAGCGACCCGAACCGCCGCTGCAAACACCCTCGGAGGACCGGTCGGATAGCCTCCACCGTCGCCTGTCCAGGGACAGGTGGGGCTAGGTCCTCCTTCCACCGCTCCAACGTGGTTTCCCATGCCTGCCTCTGCATGCGCCTCACGTTCTCCCACGCCAGGGGATCAACGCACGCTCTCGCCGACGATACCGCGAGGTATGTGTCGGCAAGAGCACGCGCTTGGAGCTCTCAGGGCGGGTCTCCCTCCAAGCTCCAAGCGCGAGGACGCAAGCCGCCGTCCAGGACACCGTCCGGTATCCGCGTATCGCCCTGGTCGCGATGACCCGCTGCGGACGTCGTAGCAGGGTCTTATTGGCGCGACCGAGGGCGTCCGCCCAGACAGTTGCCCCATACAGGGCCATACTCCGTACGACGCCGGAGTACAGCCGTCGGCAGTTTGCGCTCGGGCCTCCCACGTTGGGCAGCAGCCTCCCCAAAGCAGCGGCGGCTCCCAGGACTCTCAGGGCGAGCCGGACAAAATGTGCCCCCAAAGTCCACCTCCCGTCCAGGATGAGACCTACGTACTTCATCTGGGTTCCAACCCGGACCCGGACCCTGTCCAGTACCACCCGCGTACCTGGAGGGGGTCCCCTCCGAGGCCTATGGAACAATAAGGCCTCGGTCTTGGGGAGGTTCACCTCCAGACCCAGGGAGCGTATGCGGTCGATGACGATGGTTGTCCCCACCTCCGCCAGCCGCAACGTCTCACTCAGGTCCCTCCCCCTGGCTACGACCAGTGTATCGTCCGCGTAGCACGCTTCCCGGAGGTTGTTGGGAAGCGTGCCGCGGAGGACCCAGTCGTAGCCTATGTCCCACAGGAGTGGGCCCAGTACGGACCCCTGTGGGATCCCGCAGGTGACGGCATTGTTCGCCGTCGCGTCCCTCCACCAGGACCTCGCGGTCCCGCAGGTAGTCGGCCAACAGCTCCCGCAGATACAGGGGCACCCCATGGTAGCGGAGCGCCTCCTGTATTGTTCTGTGCGGGAGGCTGAAGGCATTGGCGATGTCGAGAGAGACCGCCAACGCTTTGTCATCTTCGCGAACCGACTCCTGCGTCCAGGCCTTGAGCCAGAGCAGGGCGTCTAGACAGGAACGCCCCTCCCTGAACCCGTACTGTACCTCCGACGGGTTAGGCCCCGTCCCTTCGAGATGCCGGACGATTCGGGTCGCCACCACACGTTCGAGCAGCTTCCCGACGTCGTCCAGCAAGACGACGGGTCTGTAACCTGAAGGAGAATCAGATGGGCGATTCTCCTTCCTCAGGAGGCACAGCCGGCCTTCCTTCCTCAGCGTCGGGAACCTCCTCGACGCAAGGCAGGCGTCGAAGAGCCCCCGAAGTCGTGGCTCAAGTGATCCCAGGGACATCGGTCCAGGATTCGCCCCGGGACCCCGTCTGGGCCCGGCGCCGTCCTTTTGCCCCGTAGGCGGTCGACAGCGGCCTCCATCTCCTCTTCTGACACCGGTGAGATGGAAGCCGGGTCGAGCGCCTCCCCGCCTAGCCTTGTGGCGGGGATCGCCATTGCCGGAGGCGCAAACTGGGGCGGTGCCTCGGGAAACAGAACCCCTAGCACCCTGCCCAGGAGCCCGGCATCCATCGACCCCTCCGTCCGGATTTTTTTCCGAACGGAGCGATACGGGCGTCCCCACGGATCCCGGTCAAGGCTCACAAGCGCCTCCTCCCACGCCCGGCTCTTCGCCTCGCCGATCGCCCGCTGCGTCGTACAGCAGACGCTCGGCCTCCAGCTCTGAGGCGGAGAGCTCTCCATCCGCACGGCCCCGCTTTCTTCGTCTGAGGCGGGTGTACGGTCGTCGTGCGTCGTGCACCCGCACGGAGATCAGCAAGCTTCGAGCTCTACCAGTACACCTCCCGGCGGCCCGGGCGGCGCGCAGCGCGTGGCATTGCTGCGTCGCACACCGCCGTCAGGGCGTCTTAAATATACCTACGCTATAAATATTTATTTTAATTTCTAATTCACTTTTCATTCACCAAGCATTTTTGAATTGATGTCGGTTTAAGATACAACATAGCCTCGGGCTATGAGGAGGATAACTTTATATGCATTTGGGTAAATATTATATATTATATAAGTTCATGGTAATGTAACTTTACCTAAACAACAAAAACACACTAAACACAGGCACACACAGACACTACAAACAACTTTCCAGATTTCGAGGCAATCTTTTCTGTTATAACTCACCTTCTTTGCACCTTCATACATTATTTTTTAACTAACTTATCAGTCTCCTCGTCACCGGAGAAACCAACATGTTCTAGAACTCAATGCAGTTTCAGAGTCCTTCATCTTTTGTGAAAGGTGGTTATTTGATGTAAATTCTTACATCCTACGGCTACCCCTCTCTTTTTCGTAGCACAGCGGTTATTGTGTAGTAGCGCACTTTTATCCTAAGATTCTTAACGTTAATTAGTTTTTGTTTAACTAAAATTTTTGCAAACAAAAATTGACTTACATATCCTGGCACAAAATGGGTGATTAAATAATAAATTGAATGTGTATTTATCACTGTGTAATAATTATTTTTTGTGAATGTCACATAAAGATGTTGCGAGTGCTACTGGCAGGTATTCCAGCAGGGCGCACTATCTACAGAACTTCAGTGGACTTACCGTTCTGTTTCCAAGGTTCCTGACTCGGCAGCTGAGGTATGCGGACTTGCCGACGAGAGCCGTCACGTTCCTGGGGGTGGCGGCGTCGAAGGACGGTGCCAGTCGCGCGTTGTTACTGGCTGGGAGCGCGTTCACTGACCCCTCACCACCGGCCACACCGCAAGAACCTGTCCACGAAAACATTGACTGTTACAATTCTCTATACCGTTATTCAAAACCACTTTAAATCCTTTCATAGCTAACAACGGCAGCGTCGATTGCAAGCACAAATAATGTAGTCCAAGGAGTTACATGATGAAAATAGTGCTTAACTTTACGAGTCACTTTACTCTTTATTTTTCAAACTAAAAAAAGGGAAGTAGTGTCCCTATCACTTCACGTCGCAGAGCCCTACTAGGTAACTGTTTATAGCCAACGTTCGTTTCCTGCGAGTAACGCAGGTAAAAATAAAGTCTTAACTGAATTACAATTTTTTTTAAAACAGGATATGTAGCATATCCAATTACAATTCAAGCGCACCTGAATTGTAAAAAAACTGAGTGCGATTTCACTATTATGTTATATAAGAACACAAAAACGAGTTTTTGTGTTGGAAATCTAACATTAGATCTAGACTATTAGATTCACCCTGTCTTGATCAGGGTCCCTAGAGTAGAATAGTAGATCCTGTCTTCCTATGAGACACTACTAGGTAGCTCATACAGGGCGAGCTGAGATTAAAAGGTTACATGGGTCATTTCCAACAAGACTTCTGATGGTACTGTGATTGATTAGACTTGCACAATCGTTCTAACTTCCCGGCCACAGACATCATCATAGCATGTATATGGTGTCTGTTGGTCACGATGGCTCCACCTTCAGGACAGCCATATATGCTTATTTACTGTTTTTTGCCATAATAAGACCACCTCGAAAAGTCGCCTTTTCAAAAAAAAATTAAAATCGGTTAACAAAATGAATAAACGACAAACGGTGAACACAATAAGATTGATAATCTAAATTATTTTAACAATATGCAGTGGAGTTGAATGTAATGTCAGAATTTAACTGGGTGACCATCATGATTCACATTTACATAACATTCGTACCATCTGTGGTGTTGGTACTAACTAACTTTTTGACTAATGTGTCATTTTCTTTAGATAAATACAATTAATACACAAATAGCTATGTAATCATTTCTGAAAAATAATGCACATAAGTTTTTCCTTTCAACTGCTGTCAATGTCATCTTTGTTCTGCGCTTCTGAAATAAAATTTCTGAATTTAAATACTAAATATTTCCTTCCTATATGGACGGTATTTACTTAATTTTATCTAAACATTCAACGATTATTTATAAGCATAGGAGTAGTAATAAAAAATGTTAAGGTTCTTTAGAAACAAAAACATTCTTCATTTTATAATATTAGAGGCTTGTGATGAAACGAAACACAAGAGACATAATCCAGCCGCTACGACATAATACTGTAAATATGCCTCTCAACAAAAGCTACAACATTAATAAAACGTAAAAAATATCCACGGAGAGAATACAAAAATATTTTAGTAATGCAAGAGCGGTCCAAACGGCCGGGATTGGTCGCGGAGTCGCGGGGTGCGGGGTCCCGGGGTCGCGGGGCGCGCCTGCTGACAAAGAACTGAATTAGTTCCTGAGATCTGCTCTTTGTTCCACTTTAATTAAAGTTTTCACACTCAATAGCGGGAAAGTGAGTAAGATGTCATTAATTAAGATAATATTGAGGTATGACATAGGGAGTTGTAAAACAGCGAAATTCAGGGCACAAGGAACTCGCAAG
>NJDD01002551.1:88465-104278 GCA_002245505.1 Calephelis nemesis
AACAAATATATTGATGATAACGATAAAAGATCACAGATGGCGCACTAAAAAGTTTGGAAACAAAGTAGTTGGTCTTGAGAAACGGAGATGGCGTTCTTATAAACAAGATATTAAAATTTACTATGGTCGTATTTCGACCAATGGGCGACCACTAGTAATTGTAATTACCTATGACATCAACAGAGACAAGCGGTAAAATACACTTTTTATTTTTGTAATCATCACTTTTCGAAACTCCGTTTAGTAACCATTAGTAAGGAAAACATCTTTACTGTTTCAGATATCAACTACTCAGTCGAAAGGATATCTTCACGCCAAACGCCACCGATCACAAACGATAGTCCAATTCGATTCCAGACTGAGGCAAGCAATTATGTGATAATATAAATGCACGACTATGTGCTTAAAAATACGATGCATATTCGTTACATACACCAAATAAAAATATCTACCATATAAAATTGAATTACATTTTAATAGAAACAAAGGTTCCTGCTGATATTCAAGTTAATCAAACTTTTATCACAATTCACAACAAAACAAATATTTCCAGTCATGTGAAACTTTAATTCAGCATCGTTTCACCAAAGTCAATCTCGTTAAGTTAAATATTGATAGAGGTTAGATTTGGGATGTGGTATTTTATACCGACTGAAGGTCGTGTATGGTCGCACGCCATTCCGTAGAGACCAAACCGTTGGCACGGTAATGGCATTTGTTTTCGCGAGCTTTGTTAAACTCGTGTGACGTAGTTTGTACGGTACGGTCGATTTCCTGAAGATGCCTCGGTGTCGAGGCAAAACTAACTACATCGACTGCGGTTTGGTGTTCTCTGTAGTCTTTGTAGTTGTGTTTGTAGTTGTCTCTGTAGTTGCGTGTCTTTGACATGGTTGGTGAGGACGTGTACCGACTTGGTGTACTTCTCTAGTTCAGACTCTATTTGCAATCTGGTGGTAGGCGGTGGGATCGTTCGTTAGGCTTGTCATATTCTGTGTCATTTAGAGGAATTTTTGCCCCAACAGTTATACGATTTCCTTTGAATTTACAGTTACGGGTACAGTACATCTCATCATCATACAATAATCTACAGTACGGGTCATAATCCCTTAGAAGACTTTACAAGAAGTCTTAGAAGCTTGTTGTCCCGCAACCCGCAGGAGACTACTGAATTAGCATGCCATCCCCACTACATTCTACTCTAACCTCATGGGCCACTTGGGAATTTTTTTGTGAGATGAGTTTGCAAGCAAGCATATGAGTCTCCTGGTGGTGAAAGACGAAGACGAAAGAGACCGTGGCCTATAGACACCATAGATGTTACTTTGCATCGCTGTCCTGCGGCTTGGATGTTAACCTATTGTGCCAGTCTACTGACTACCCTACCCTCCAAACCAGAACATGACATAGTCGGTATTGCGATGGAAATTTGTGACACAGCACTCTACTTCTCGTGGTTTTAATGGTAGTGATCTATGTATTAACCAGAGCTCGCCTCTTAGGAGCTGCCTGGCAGGGAGACATACACTCTATATCCATATACGGATATATATACGGATGTATGAGTAGTTCGTTTTTTAATTGATGATGTAGTGCTAGAACAAGTGAATGAAATTGTAAATCTTGGTTGTGCTTTTAGCAGGGACGGAAGGTACACGGATGTAGAAAGGAGAGTGTGTGCAGAGAATAGTGTGAATGGAGCACTGGGTAAGCTATTTGAAAGTGAAGTTTTGAGTCAAAGAGCTAGACTCGCTTTGCATAATTCTGTGCTTATCCCAACGTTGCTGTATCTTAGCGAGAGTTGGTTATATCAGGCTAGCAAAAAGGTTTAGTTCAGCAGTATTTGCAATTAAAAAAAATAGTGAAAAGATTCGAATAGAATATTCTAGATATTTTCATTGTCTTATTGTCTTATTTCACCTCTGTGGTCTTATGGAATTTATATAATCTTACTTTAATGTCTTATGTATTTCTTTTTACAGATATAAGTACTATATTTGTTTTACAAAAAAGTGCTATCAGACCTAGTTACAATCTTAATGTAAAGGATTCCTTCCGAGAGAAATTCAAAGAAACAAATATTTTAACCTTGAGTTCTCAAAACATAATCATGTTATCATCATCTTAACCATGTGTAATGAAAGTGATGTTCACGATGTAAACGGAAAAAATAAAAATAATCTAGCAGTAAACTCGTCTCTATAAAAGTCAATGTATGCGTTTCTACAATAAAACAGCCAATGTTATTTTTTTTTTATGTTATAGGAAGGCAAACAAGCAGACGGATTTTCTGATGGTAAGAAATTCACGCCGCCTAGAGACACCAAAGATGATAATGGTGCGTTGCCAACCTGAGGTCAGGATGTTAGACCTCGAGCAAAAGTAAGTTTACCGGCTACCTTACCCTCCGGACCGGAACACGTCATGACGTTATGGCGGCAGGAATAGGTAAGGCGGTGGTACCAAACCGGGCGAGTCGCTGCGAAACTCTACCACCTAGTCAGAAACTTACAGACAGAATTAGAGACATACCTTTGAATAAGTTTAAAAAATGTATTAAAGCAAAATTATGTACGAAACAATATTACGAGTATGAGATCACAGAATATTTGAAAGACGAAAATGCTTGGAAATAGAGGTTACAATCTCTTACTGCTTTTGGTAATGTAATTTGTTATAGTTTATAATACTTTTTAATATGTTAAAATGAAATTGTAATTTGTATTGTTTTTTTTAGTTTATAATGTTACTATTAATATCGAAAAATGATAAGCCCGCTGAATTTCTTTCGCCAGATCTTATGACTGAGTGTCCACGATATCTATCCAGTGACAGTTTATAAAAATGTCGACCACAAGAAACCACTTGCACGGTTCATGTGAATAGTTTTTTCCTGTTCTGATTTAAAAAAAGCATGAGAGTAGAATAGATGGAGTTGAAATGAAAGCGTTATGGTGCGGTGGCGGTCCCACTAACGCCCGGTACTAATGAATGCCATTCGTTAGCGATTTCATTTGAAAACTGTTTAATGTGCGTTTTATCCAAATGTACGATTTGAGTTGACATCTTTCTTATTCATTTATATACGTGTTATGAAAGGACTTCATTAGTATTCATACATAATGTACATTTATGAACTTGTGTTCGCCCGTTGGTCGAAATTCGACCATAATAAATTTTAATATCTTGTTGATAATAACGCCGTCTTCATTTCTCAAGACCAAGTACTTTGTTTCCAAACTTTTTAGTGCGTCGTCTGTGATCTTATCGTTATCATCAATATATTTGTTTGTGTGTGTCAAATGCATGGTAGTGTGGGTAATGTTTTATTTATTTTATAAGCACTATTATAAAAAAAATTTAGCGTTCTGCACTTCTCCTACACATAAATTATAAATTTGTGCCAAATTTCATGCTCCTGCGTCCGCGCAATTTTCTTAAAAAGGGGTCCAAAGTTTTGGCGTCACGTTAGATTAGATTACATTAATAAGTTAACGTGGTTACATTGGGTTTTGACTCATTTGTTAGTTTTTATTACAATTTCAAAGTTTTATTTGTACCGCTGACAGGAAACACTCTCGGTCTCTTTATTCTAAAATACATTTTAGACAGTTGTTAAAGTGCTTTCCAACAAAGGTAACCTCGGAGGAAACTTGGTTTCCATCTTCCGATTATTATTTAACTGGTATAAAAACTAAGTCCCAGATGGATGCAAACCTAAAACAAGCATTTAAAGCCTCTGTAATTAAGATCCAGGTATATAAAGAGTTTTGGCGCGATCAATTCATAATTGTTGAATTTCGTGTTGGTATGGAGTAAAATTAGTCAATTTTGGTGGCATTTTTGTACAATTTTGTTCAGTGAAAGTGCACAAATGAAATAATCATGAAGAAATTAGCGTATCGTGTATTTCCTCGTTGCCGCCAAATCTCATCACATGAGCTTGAGTAATGAGGCCACCGCTTTACCCAAGAGTCTGATATGATTTACTGATGACTTATGACCAATGACTTATTATAATTGATTTAAATTGATATAAATTTGATACAAATTTCTGCTTGACTGATGGCAAAATACTAACCCTACCCTAGGCCAAAACCTAAAAAGGTAAATATACGTTATAGCAAATTGAATAAAACTTTTAACTAAATTTTACAATGTTTAGTGGTGTGATCGGCAAATTTGGTCGTTAACCAAACTAAAAAAAGACAGTATCAAAAATTATGTGGTGTAATAGTCACCGGCCTTATTCGCAACAGTAAGATCCAAGAGAAAGAGGAATCGAAAGAAACGCTTTCTAAAAAATGAAAAAGGACATCCACTTTTATTTGTTCAATCAGCTGGGAAGAAATGGCGGATAAAAGATTTAGAGAACAGATATGCAATGATAATGCCATCTGAATTAGCATTGTATAAAAAAAAGTAACTGAGGAGACCTAGGTTGACACTTCATTACCAAATTGCTAGGGTTATTATAAGGGTGGTGTCAATCTTCACACTTGGCATTTGACTTGTATGTTTATTTTAATGATAAAAATTATGTGATATCAAAGAAATACTACAGAATCACAAGAAGTACTAAATACAAGGCAGTTTATTTCGGCCATACAATAAGAAAAAGCTATACCGACCTAATGATCAAGGTTTTACTACTATTTAAAGTTAAGACCCGTATCGTTCTAAAAATTACAGCCGCTGCCAAATGGTCCTTGAACTAAAATGGCCCATAAAATAGATTATGGTCCCGGCCTTAATTTACGATGGATAATTTTAGATACCCGTTATAGCATTTTACAAGAACTATTTAAATTTTGTCACGTTTTCAATTTTAATAAACGCAAAGGTTAGGGTTTATAGAAGAATTAAATGTTTTTTAAATTATTATTTTACGTTATCGAAGATTTTACACAAAACGTTGTACAGCTTCTAACGTATTTTCCTAAAAAGTACAATGAGTATAAAAACTTTCAAACGTTAAGGTGGGTATTTAACGTTATTTTCACTGAAAGTTGGTCACTTGACATAAGCCTAAGAAGATAAATAAGTACATAAGATAACTAAATATATAACGAAGACAGGTAATACTAAATACATTTCCGCAGTGGGTTAAAAATTGATTAATGTTAAGTTTCTTTGTAAGAAAATTAAAAAAAAAAGAAAAAAAAATATGAAACCAATAAAAACACTTGTAATAATACTTTACTCGTACAGTTAAAATGTTCGTCAGGAATAAGTAGGCATCAATAGAAAACATCGTCTAATTGGCCATCAAACAGTATGGCGTCTCCTGAAGTAATCGAACGGTGTCGCGCTCGTCGTCAATTAGCGGCGAACATCCATCTTCTGCACTGATTGCTGTTTACCTTCCTGATAACGATTCAGAACTCTCCACCTACGAGTTTTGCTGGAAATTATACTACACCGATAGACCTAGATACGTTCTTGCTATGATACGAGTACTTACTATTTGGAATGTATTAAGTTTATTAATGTACTCCTACATGTTTAAATAGAGATATCCTTTCTACATCCAAAAGGATATCTCTATATCAACATGTAGATATGTAGTATCGCCTTTCTAGTTGTTGTTCCACTTTTGGCGTTCTCTCGTGTTATTCGTGTTGGGTACGATTCCCGAGTCTAGCAACTCAAAATGGATTTTTTCTGTATCTTAATAAAGTTTTCCAATCTCGAATTGGACCAGAGCTCGGTTGGCTATATTATGTTTGTCACCTATCACATTGCGGGACTAAAATAAACCTTCGGCTAAATGTGTTTTCCCCCGATTGTATGTCTGTATATTTCTTCGGGTCAAAGCATCTTTATACGCATACTGCATATGATGATGCTCATGTCTTATCATCATGTTCTTAAACTAGTATTTTAAAAGACGCATTTAATCCATATTTAAACAAAGTAACATCGCCTGTATCCCAAAAGAGGTAGGCAGAGGTACAACCAGGCCATCGACGACTAGTCGAAGACGCTAAGTCCCACAAAGTGATAGGTGGCAAGCGTCTATGTGTCTAAAAGGCAATCGTATGGACATTAATCCTTATCGTTTCGTATCGTTGTCTAACGGCCAATATTAATAATCTACCCACAGATAGGTCTACTGGAGATTCATAGCTGAGATATTTTTGTTAATTATGGAAAAATAACAGCGGTTACCCGGTAAGTGATCAGTATCATCTCTTATATTAGATGGGTTATACTATACCATTACACTGACCAATTATACGATGACGTTTCATAATCAACATTCTATATTGAGGTTGAGAGCAAGTTTAAGAAAACTGAAGTTTAAAATAGTATTTTTATTTTATATAGAGAGATATATATATATATATATATGGATTACATTATGGGAAGAAATATACGTTGGTTATACACGTTACCTCTTTCTTAATTGTAAGCTACCAAACAAGATTGCTTTGAGCGATAAGACCGCCATTTGTACATTTTTTGTAATAGTTTTGTTTTGTATTTTATGTTTGTGTTTATATTGTACAATAAAGAATAAATAATAATAATAAAAAGAATACGACTTTTTTATGTGACAAGATAGCGAACAAGCTCTTGTAACTCGTGATGGTAAGAAATAACCAAGTTATATAGATACCAAAGATGTTTTAGATGCGTCACTGTCTAAGGCCGATGTGTTCCGTACCTTCCTACTTCCTTAACTTCAGTTTTTTGTGACTAAAATTATTCGACAATTATTGGTTTGTTAATTTATAGGTAAAAGCTCAAACACCTTAAGGTCTCAAAATTCGACTATCACGGAACGAGTTCGTTACCTAAAGTCCAGTGCAGTGGAGTAAATGTCCAGTTTCTTTTCTAATCGAGCGAAGCGGCACTGATTTTCATTAATAATTTGGATTTAGATTTTTCGTTCAATCCTGGGATTGGATTTGTGCCCGGTTGGCGACATGCATGCCACTTGTCACATTGTAGAAATTGGTGTCTTCGGCTAGTCGTGGATGTTCTTAATGCCACTCTTTTTCGGGGAAAGGGCGTGAACATTAACTATTTTTTAATCCTGAACAAATTACAAAAAATGTCGCATCCCAAAGTAAGTACATTATATTGTTAAAGACTTAGAAAATAAAACTATTAGGTCCTTTCTGTTCCACATTTCAGTACTTAATGGCCGCCTCCTGTATTATAGATCACACTATATTTATAGGTAACTTCACGTAGCGACAGCGTTGCCAGTATTGTTACACAATTAATGTTTACAATTAATGTTTGTAAAAAATGATTGTGTTATAAATTTAACAAACACCAAGACCCGGAAATGCGAACATCTATCTGCCTGTCCCCGTCGGAAATCGAACACACACCTCGCGCTTGTTGTTTGGATTAAGGCGTGCTAACCCTTCAGTCATTGAGGCGGTCGAAAATAAAAAATATGAAAGCAAAATCTTACTCTCCAGCTTTTACAAATTATAAAATTGTAGTGATTAGCGTAACTTAAAAGCTCATTTCTTCCTTCCTTCCCATTATAAACATGCCACTATGTATCTGGCAACTATTAATTTAAAAATAAATACAATACAATGCAATATAATGCAATATATAATACGACACAGCACACACAGCCGTGGAGTACAAAGAGATGTGATCACACTTTTTGCATGGTTCGACTAAGTTACCAAAAATTAAAACCAGTCAGGGAACAGCCTGCGTGACCTCTGTCCGGTCAGCTCACCACAAAACATTGTATCCTAAGATTTTGTTTACTCAGTATGTTTTGTCAAAACACATATATAATGTATTATTTATTTTGACAAACAGTGTTGGATATTTATTCTATTTTGAGCTAAATTTTGCATATTTTAATATTGTTCAGCTTATTTGATTGTTGCTAAAAATGTACTTTCTAAATGTATTTATTATACATGACATTTTTTCCCTAAAAACTTAAAATATTTGTTTAATCATTTGATGAACTCCTGGTGCAGGACATAAACAATATAGGTACAACCTATAATCTTCTGTCAATCATATTTATGCAGATGTTGACACTTCTGATACTAAATTATTTTTATTAAAAAAAAATGTATCTCCAAAATAATTGGATTTTTTTTTGTAATAAAGCTTCTGCTATTACGCTATGGTTTTGAATAAGGATAAAATATACTGTTAGATTCTGTGCAATAAATAATTTTTCGTCGTTTCAAAATGTCAAGAATATTCTGAGTTAAATAAAAAGAGTTGCGGAAATTTTCCACATTATCGGACTATAATTTTAGAGTTATTTAATGAAACTGTTGTTAGCCAATTTAACATTTAATTTCCAGGAATATACACTATTTCGTAAGGTATAGTTGCAAAAATGACATCGAACTATACATTTTTACCAGGAGAAGTCCATCCAAAAAAGGCATAAAAAATCTCCGTCAAACTGCAAATGGAACATTGACGATTCTGTAAATATAAACAAAACAAAATTGACGATTTCGGTACAAATTTATGGTATCCTTGTTGCATCACCTTGCAATTATATGAGATAAAATAGCATGGATATATTTATTTAACTTGTTTGTATGTATTAGCATCAAAACGAAGTGCCTTATGCATTCCCGCAGCGGGACGGTGCCAACTGCCAGTTGCCGCCATTTTGTCGCTGTCCGGTGTCCGCAGCCAGACAATGCCAGTTATTGCAAAAACGTTAGAATCGCAGTGACAAATGACAGGTTAATAAAATGTACACCATGCAATAAACTATCAGTTTTCGTACATTTACGTATTTGTAAAATTATAACTTTGTCAATGCATCTACA
The DNA here is from genome assembly GCA_002245505.1 of Calephelis nemesis. Lineage (NCBI taxonomy): Eukaryota > Metazoa > Arthropoda > Insecta > Lepidoptera > Riodinidae > Calephelis > Calephelis nemesis. The sequence continues at coordinate 97,252 of NJDD01002551.1, forward strand.
CAAACTGAAAATAAAACACAAGTTCGGTAACAAATGATGACATTATTTGTTTAAATAAATAGTCGTTAATGCACTAAATATAATTTCATGTCACGACCGAAGTATTTTTATCATTCACATCCTGGTACTGTTGTTTTCACCAGAAAATTACAAAAAAAACACATTTAAGTTACGCAACCCGGGAATACAACTCGAGACTTCTTGTATTCAACATCAACACCGAACCACTAGGCCAAGAGAGTCAATACAAGATTTGACTTTTATTATACTTATTTAAAAACTTAATCGATTAAACCAACATTATTTTGTTTTTCAGACAACATTTGAACCTGAATGAAGATTAATATAAATATTGGTAGGTACAGTTAGCACAATATTTAGCATAGTTATAAAGCCTTAAGCATAATTGTTTCGTGGTAGTTTTGTTGACAAAACAGATCCTTAATTTTTAAAACATATAGTGAACGTTGCTATGTTATGTTACTCAGTAGCTATTTTAAATAATATTTTTTTTTTGTAAGTTATGCCAAATATCTATATCTATACTTAATATTATAAAGACGAAACCTTTGTATTTTTGTATGTTTGTCAATGAATAGGCTCAAAAACAACTGGACCGATTTCAAAATTTATTTTACCATTACATAGAGTGATTTTTCCGAATCCGTACAGGCTGTATTTTATCCCGGAAAATAGATAGGATTTTTCATGGTAGTGAAAATTGTGGAGTAAGTCGACGAAAAAACTGCCGTACGTTAACGATTCTCGCGAACGCTGCCTAAATGGTTAGAAATGTATGATTGACTTCTAAAGAAAAGTTGTAGAACTCAATAATGCCTACAAAAATTCCGCGATAGTATAAACCAAACATTTTTATTTTAGCCATTATAACCACTTTTCCATAGAATGAAAGTAATTAAAATTATTAGCCTATGTTTATTGATCATGTTATCGTCAAATACTAATCCTTATCAAAATAAACTATTTATTGAGCAAGATTGTTTCAATAGCTATAAATTACTTTTTATTTTATTCCAATCGGACAATTCATTCAAAAGATATTACGAATTTAAAATTGTAATTGGTATTAAAATGAATGATGGCCGCCGTTAGGTGTCGCACGACTCGCACGGCGAAACCGCAGGGGAGGGGTGTGCACATCTATGAAGCAGGCTCTCTACTATCGATAATACTACCGTGTCTCTACGCAGCGGACGCGGCCAAATCGAATAAATTTACTGAATAAATGCACTTATTAAAATTGATATCGGAACTATTTAGGTACTCATTATCAAAAGTTCTTTTCAAAAATACTACTCATATTAATCGTTGCTTAAATATTTTAAACTACGCAACGGATTTTGGTGCGGTTTTTTCAAAAGATAAAGTGGGTATATTTTATACCCGTGCGAAGCCGGGGCGAGCCGCTAGTATAATATATAGATGCACAGTCACCGCACGGCAGATGTCTAAATTCTAAATCATCTCAACTTGGATATATACCTACTTTGTAACGTATTTTGCTGCTCGAAGCTTTGTTAATAATTTAATAGATTATTAACGAATATCAATAATTTCACTAGCTTTTTAAATAAAGTAAGATGTTATTCAGGTTCAAAATCCCTCAATACAAAGTGACGCGGTTCACAACAGTTTTAAATTGTTTCGAAAAAGTCATCTTCCCCTAACTTTCTAGAATTAATCTCTTTTGTTGTGGCAATAATATTTTATTTGTATTTAAAATAAATATTTATATTTTAAGATTATAGTTAATGGTGTATTAACAAAACTTGATATATTGGTAATGGAACTTTTCATCCTCTGCAATAAATGAAAACAAAAGAACATCTCATATGTAATAGACGCCATGTTAAATCCCACATGTAAATGTTGCCCCGAATCTGTTACAAGCTGTTAAGTTATTCAATAAACACGACAGACACGAAGCGGAGCGGGCCACTTTGTACCTTGATCCGTACACGCAGGAGAGATTTTCCTTAGATGACCAAAGATCGTTCAGAGCATTTATTTATACTGGCATATCTCACATACAATAATGTCAAATGCATGCATGCAAAGTGATACAAATAAAGGGAACTTCTGCAATGTGCCCTGGACAGCTTCAACTTTCGTCCAAGCTTCTGTATTACGTTAGTTGTCAGTTTTGGGGACTTGTTTTTAGAATTCGAATAACATTAGTGGGTGCTTTGACGCCTTAATCACGACAGCTTTGTTTCTTGTTAAATATTAATTGTTATGTATAGGTATATGTTTATATCCGCGCCACACTCTGCATATTAGTGCTTTTATACTTGCGCTTGTGTATATACATTTTGAGTGTAGGTAATAATGATACACTTTCAACGGAATTCACATTTTGTTTATTTTAATCTTTTAAGTTTTTTAGTTCTTAATACCTAATTAGCTTCTAACATAAGCAATCGATTCGAATTCAAATAATTGTTAAATTAAAAATCTACAGTTGGTAGTACATAGTCTCATAATATCATCTACGTTCGTAATCTAAATCTCTATTACAATTCATTTAAAAAAGTCAATGCTTAGACTGAAAATGGAAACACTCTTTTCAACTTTCGAAATATACATGTATGTACATATCAATTTTTTAATAGCAAAACTTTATCTAGTTTGTGTAGAGTATGTCAGTTGGATGGTAGATCTGTCTCTGTGGCCTAGTTTTTATGTTTCCATGTACACCTTTTATGCGCTTCTAGCGGCAAATAGTTATATATTCAAAATAAAACACGTCGAAACTAGAAACCCTAAACAAGTGACTAAAATGAATTTTTCAGTCGGTCGGTTGTTGAAAGCCATGGGAAATATTAAAACAGCGACGTGCTCACAAATCCTGGCTCTAGGGACAGTTACGTGCAATTTATGATACTTTACGTGAATACAAGACTGTTTATAAATATTTCTAGACAAGACAAATGTGTAACGCTAGTTTGAACGCTGTTTCACGTCTTTTATAAAATGTACAAAGTTAGAAATACCTGCTGCGCTCCTAGACGTGTTGCGACGACTTGGGATTTCGATATAATTTCGTGCAGCAATATTGTACGAAGGTAGAGTTCGCTGAAAATGCTACCGCTTGTTTGTCCGTCTGTGCTATGACGTCGTATCACCTGTTTAATGTCAGCTACATTGCTTACTTGCATTATAACATTTACAGACTAGTTGTAAGCGCGTAATGTGCACCGCAAATAGATTTTTGGGGGTTTTATGGAGTCTTACGCAAAAGCAGCAGCTAATGGGATTTTGGCTATAGTTGAAAAGTACATCCGTCCGGACAATTAACATTTAGCTCCGAATATACATTAACAGTACTGGTGTGTTACCTCGGCAGGTTTACCTTTCTACTGGCTTGCTGATTCGGAGATACATCTACGATATATATTGTGTTGAAAACCTCTACACACGAACGAGAGGTTTGCCCATTGTTTAAGGAACGGTATTTTAAGCCTAAAAAGGTGTTTCCAGGACATTAAAAGCGCCTTTAAATATACCGTGAACTGGTGATATCCATTCTTCATTTTCCATCGCAGGTGATGAATTTGAGCATGACGATGCTAAGGTGTAAAAGTATCTTCACGCCCATATCCCCGAAGAGGTAGGCAGAGGTACAACCGAGGCACCCACGACTAGCCGAAGACACTAAGTCCCACAATGTGATAGGTGGCAAGCCTATCGCCAACCGGGCACATCTCCAATCCCGACCAACATTTTGTAATTAGATAATTGGAAAAAATCCAATTTTTTTTGTTGGCCGACCCGGGATTCAAACCCGGGACCTCATGCAGTCAAGTCCAACACCCGGACCGCTAGACTACAGAGGCGATAAATGCAAGTAAAAAAAGCTAAGGTGTAAGTAAAAATAAACAGAATATTGAAGCGATTGTCGCGCGTGCTACTAGCGATTTAATATTTTTTGTCCAAACATTTGGAAATATTTTATTGACGAAGGTTCTACTATCTTTAATTTATAATTATAGAAAATATACGAACTCATTTTATTGAAATATAGATAAATAAACTTTCTATTCTATTCGTGATATCAATAAAGAGTTTAAAAAATATGTTCATTATGTTGGTCTGGGTCTTCTGTGTAAAATCGACTATCTGATTCCATGACAGACAGCTCGTAAGAAGAGAGAATAGGTTACATGGGTCACTACCAACGAGATTATAGGCGGCGGAGTGCTATGCAGCAACTTGCTCGGGTAGAGATCTGCCTTCTGACCTGTTGCGGATCAGATGTTACAGTTAGTCTCGAACATTAGGCCTAGCATTCCAGTCACAAGACAGCGACGCACCTATAACATCTATGATGTCTATAAGTCACGATTTTCACCCACCATCAAGATAACCGTCTACTTGTTCACTGTCTAGTACCATAAAAAAGGTTTAAATAAATGGCAGTCAGTAAGACAATGCAGGAATATGGTGCCTTTCAGACATCAGTTAAACTTTGAATACTTTGCCACCGCGATCTGGCTATTGTTATAATTTATTTGGTTGTTATTTCCATTATATCAGTTATAAACTAGTTTCACTTGTTTTCAAGAACATATGATTTTTTTTTAAAAGTTGACGAGATCGCAAGTGAAGGAAACTAATATTTATGTTTTCAATAGCACTAGCCTTAAACCAAACTTTTAGTACCGACAATTGTTCAAATTATAACACCTATCTAGCGGTGTTTCGAAGATAACATTAAGTAACTGGACCAACTTAAAATCTACCGTTAAGATCATCATCACCGCTAGTCAAGTACCTTTCTATTATATTATGTTATCATATTATATTTCTTTATCTATAATAATTTATGTCTTATATACATAGATAACAAAAAATAACAAATATGTTATGTATTATAAATCAAATAGTGAGCTGCCACTCTTAACCTGAGCATGTTATGTACTCTACCACCAGTGGTCTTGTTGGACATTAGCCTGTTCTCGCCTCTTTCAAGCTGTCTGGCAGAGAAGCAGTACTCAACTTCTGTCGATTTCTGTAGAAAGAAAAGTTATCCTACGCTGGTGCAAAACTATTATATGGGAAAGTAAGTGGAAAACTCACTTTACATCTATAACATAAAAATGAATCGCTAAAAGTGTTGGTAAGCGCATAACTTCCGAACGATTGGACCGATTTAGCTAATTTTTTTATTATTGTATTACTTATGATCAGGAGAAGGTTCTTAAAATAAAAACCGGGAAAGTTGCAGGGAAAACGGGAAAAATAATAGTTTATTATTTCTCATACTGAACGGGTGAAACGAAGTTCGCCGGGACAGCTAGTTTTCAATAAACCTTAGTCAGCCTAACAAAAAGCCATCAAATTTCTAAATGTGAAATTGGATCAGTTGTTCAGTAAGCGGCGGGCGGCGCGCCGGATCCCGCGGTACAAAAAGTCTACAATCCAATATATTTCCAGCGCCGGTCCCCGGGGAAGTGCGCCAATCAAATCCGTTGCCGAATGTTCGTATGTTTTTTGTACAATTCTCATATTAATTGATTGGTCAAACACAACAGCCACAGGTGAACTGACTACACCGATATTGAATGTTTATTTTACACCGACGGAAAACTATCTAGCGTCAAGATTATTAATAGTTAAATGTGTTGAATTACATTATTTTGATTTTTATAATTTCATCGTTGAATAAAACATTTCATTGATTTCGCAAAATAATTCCTTTTTAAAGTCTGATTAATTGTTGTACCGATTTATATTACATGATCTAACAATTTCGCTCCAAAGCCGAATCTTTGTCATTTACCCAAAATAAAAGTTTCCCATGCAACGCAACTAGTTCAGCATTATCTACGGTACGGTAGTGTACGGTAGATAGGACTAAAAATTAATCTACCTTTAAATTTAATTATAATAAATTATGCAACTTATGTTTATAAATAAATAAAATGTTTATTAATATGTAAATAAGTGCTGCGATTTAAATGTACATTTTATATATTAAATACGTAACTTCTTAAATTGAATTCAATATTTGCACACCACAATGTGGTAGAATATGTTGTATTCTTAAATATCTTATTAACAACTTTTTAACACACATATTCCGCATATAAATAATTTTCATTTCATTTCATTTCATTTCATTTCATTACTGTAAAATTTGATTCGTCCATGTATAGGAAAGTATCAAGAAACAAACGTGAAATTAAATAGATGGGGTTGTACTCCGCTACTGTTGGGAGAGTCTTGTTACTGTGGCCTGTGTGATTGTACTTGGGGCCGCGATTCCGATCCCGTAGCAGATTAAAAAAAATTTAACGCGCACAAGTACCACTTGTGTGGTAATGTAAATAAAGTTTATTCTAATTTTGATTCCGATAGTGTCAGCGTGTTCTGATATTTACCCAATCAACATGAAAACTCATTATATAGTTCGTCCACAGATTATATCCATGTTGAAAGTAAGCACAGAATAAACCTCAGCTTTTATGAGTACTTCCTGAGTGTTCTCTTACCGTGTTTACTATACTACGCTACTAGATAGTGGAGAGCAGTGCTCGACGTTGTTGTGTCTCGTGCCAGAGAACAGAATAGTTAACTTGTAAACGTGGCTCAAAATCTCGATCGGACCTTATACCACCAACAGAACCACCAGAAACGGCGATAGATGGGTCTTATAATCAGGAGAGCAGCCTGCTAGTTCTCGGTATCGTCGCATAAAAAGATATTCCTAATAAAAAAACTTTAAAACGTATTACTTCGAATTGATATAATAAAATCAACTATCTCAACTTTTCAAAAAAAAAATACGAAATTTATAGTTGCAAAAACGTGAAAAATCTTACCCCCTTTATCTTAAATAATCTTATCTTAAATACCCCGGACTCCGCGTTTGTAGTCTAATGTGCTGCGAAGCAAATTGCCGAGCAAACACATCCCTGGCTCCATGTTGACACAGACATGTACCGGTCCGGTGGATATGGTAACGGGCAACCTTACACAACAGGCCTGACGTCCCGGCCACACG
>NJDD01002551.1:111076-124582 GCA_002245505.1 Calephelis nemesis
CATAAAACTAAGGGCATGATCTTTAATGCCATAATATTGCAATTTTTTTATCAGAATATCGTGCCGTACACAATCGAAAGCTTTGGATAAATCACAAAATATTCCTAAACAAAAATAGACATTTAAAATAGTCTGTTACAGAAATTTCAAACTGTTAACTTTCGTAAACAACGAATTAGAAAATCATTTCTCTTTGGTAAAAATACATATTCCCTAGTCCACAGTAACGTGAATTGACGCAATTACATACAAATCACAACTATATCATAAACACATCAATACAAATCACAAATGTATCATATACATATCGTATACAAATCACATATATATAGTATTTCCATTACTATACATTGGTATAGATCAGGGGTGGGCAAATTCTTTTGACCGCGGGCCGGTAAATAAATAAAAAATCTAGTGGCGGGCCAGTAAATTATAATTAATCTTGAGGCGGGCCGGTTTATTAAGACACCTAAAAATAGCTGTAAATATTACGATTATAAAACGTTGTATAAAGATAACACAAGGCATTTTTTATTATTTTACAATCCTTTATTAAAATAAAATCTATTTTTGAAGTCTTAACATATGAAATACGCAATATATGTATATGTTTGAAGTATTGATTTAGTTTCTTATTGTTCAAATTTCAATAGTCTTTTAACATTTCGACCATTAATTTTTTTAAGGAGGTTCATATTTTTTCTAAAAAAAAACCTCGGCGGACCGGATCAAAACCTCTCAAGGGCCGGATCCGGCCCGCGGGCCGTAATTTGCCCAACCCTGGTATAGATCAATAAAAAATGTGTTTATACGTAAACATTGCCAACCAGTGACATTACTGTGTTTTTTAATTATCCTAAGGCAGCATCATGTCTAGCTCAGTTTAATGAATCACCCTTGACACGATGAAGACACTACATTAGTCCTCAGTTAAATTTAATTCAATTTGACTTAACAATTAAAATTTAGTACATTTTATTATTTACCTAGCCGTTCCGGCGAACTTCGTTCCGCCCGTTCAGTTTGTATGAAAAATTAAAATGTTGTTTTTCTCATTTTCCTCACAATTGAACAAAATAAAAAGTATCCTATTTCCTTCTCCCGGTTCTAAGCTACCTTCCCACCAATTTGCAGCCTAATCGGTTCAGAAGTTCTTGAGTTATAAATAGTGTAACTAACACCACTTTCTTTTATTTATATATATATAGATGTCATTCGTAAGCATCACTGGTCATACATTAATTGCTATATAACGTCAAAAATCTATTAAATAAGTCTTGTTGACCGCCTAGTTGGTCGAGTATCTAGCGTACATGCCTAACCTCACAGAGCAACCACGAGGCTCGGGTTCGATTCCCGACGCATTTGGGTGATGTTTAGATGTCTGCATTTCCGGGTCTGGATGTTTTTTTTTTAATTTATTCTGGTATTTATTTAAGTATTTCTCTGTATTATAATCGTTGACTAACATACACAAGCATATAATAGGTTTACTGTGGGGCTAGATTCAATTTGCGTAACTTGTCCACGAATATTTATTTGTTAATATAACCGAAAGCTCTAAACATGCAAACATCCAGCGAGCTATTTATCTCGAAAACTCGGGCTTTCTTACAAATTAAATTCCTGTATAGATTATAAAAGCTACAGTGAAATGCTTTTTACGAATTCAAAGAACTCGTATCTTTGAATTCTACTGTGTATTGCATTATAGGGCTGAGTTACATACCAAATGTTGAATTACATATAACCTTACCGAGTCAAGATACATATGTTTCATCAGAAATGTTCAAGAAAAACACAGACTTTGAGGAGGCACGTCAAATGTATTAAATATTATGTTTAAGTTATTTTCTTTCTGCTTTAATTTCAAAATTTCAAATCTACAACCTTGAAGATTTGCGCCATAATCTAAAAAGAATACCCGTATACAACAAAGAAGAATTACTTCAAACGACGTAGTTCTAAGTTCTATTTTTATTTTCTCTCTTTCACGAAAATTATATAAACGAGACAAATATAGCCTTATTTCTTAGGGAATAGAGTTATGTTGCATGTAGGTACTCACCTTTATGACAGACAATTTATTTATTTCGATGGTTGTATCGTATAGATAATATGGTCTGACTTTGTAGGCCTATCTACTTTCTACCTTTAAAATGTAAAAAATAGTTGTAGTGCACTTACTTTAAAAGTTTATATTATGATGTAGTGGGAGTTTTTAGGAAATACTGGTTTATCGTTTATTTGTCAAAATTTTCATGTCATACCATTTATCACTAAAAGTTTTATTGAATGTGAAGTTGTATTTTTTAAAGCTTGGGATACACAATTGGCGTACACGACAAGTACCATCGCACGAGTGTACACAACGGTTGAGAGGGGACCTACCCGTAGGGATAGCGACGCACCTATAACTTCTAGTAGTCTATGTAATAGTGATATGATTTCTTTATGCTACGGTTCTCTCTCACCCTCAGGAGGGCCGTGTGTTCGTTCGCTCTTATCGCATAAAAACGTACTTTCCTTGTGTATCCCGTTCATATTTCAACGTTATATTATTGATTCAGATGATTCCCGAAATCCACAAACTTTATTAACATTACCTAATGTTAATGGTTGTGAAAATGACTCTTCACAATATTTTAATGTAATTCACGGACTTTGATGTGAAAGGTACGATGTAACTAGCTGTTACGTAACACAAAATGTGATTCGAAAACCAAAATCAGCAAAATAATTGTAAAAAAAAAAGCATCTTCACGCCCATATCCCCGAAGAGATAGGCAGAGGTACAAGCAGGGCACCCACGACTAGCCGAAGACACTAAGTCCCATAATGTGATAGATGGCAAGCCTATCGCCAACCACGCACATTTCCAATCCCGACCAACATTTTTTTTATTAGAAAATTGGAAAAATCCTATTTTCTTTTTGTTGGCCGACCCGGGATTCGAACCCGGGATCCCATGCTGTCAAGTCCAACACCCGGACCGCTAAACCACAGAGGCGATAAATGTATTCTAAAAAAAGATCTCCAAAATTGTATTTAAAAAACATTTAAATGATTTCAAATTCGTTTTGTTTCATTTTAGTTAAAATGGTTTGCTTTCAAATCACTCCGTGAAAAAAAAGTTTCCTTATACTCAGAAGGTACCCATAGATTCCTTATACTAAGAAGGATTGTCTATTGTTTTTCCGAAGAATGTATGCCAGAATTTCATTTGCCCGAAGTTTTACTTGACCGAATGTTTTGTTGACCATAATATACCATAACATACTACCATTATAGCAGATGAAATTATGGCAAATGAAATTCTGGCAAGCGGGTGTAACCGACCAAGAATATATACTTGAAAATTGAATCAAATCGGCTGAATAAATGCGGAGTAAATGAAAGCGCTACTCAAAATCTATTGTGTAACGGTCGCCAAATTCACTCACAAAACGTAATGACTCAAGTTTTCTTTTAAATGCCAATACGATAATCAAACAGCTGAGCTAAGAAACCGAACTAAAAGATATAAACTAAGTGTTGTCCCCCAAAAATGTGTTCATAACTGAAACAGATTTGTTTCTGTGATCGGTATCTACGGCGAGTTTAAGTCAGGACACTAAATGCAATATGACTAAGCTCTCAGATTCCAATTGGCATTGGCAAACTTGTTTCTAAAGCTAGTATTCACGAGGAAATTCCAGGCACGATCACAATTGCATTACCAACCGGAGTTACCGTTGTTCGAATACTTGAGTCTGAGTAATTAATTCATTGTCTGAGAGAGGTTCATGCCCACAAACATACAGATTCAAGAAACAATAGACATAACTCGAAAACAATTACACGGAGGAGTTTCTATGGCTCGTTTGTTCGACGTGGAACAAAGTGTTTCTGTTCAGTCTATATGAAGTGTAACTGTTTGAAACTAATGGCACTCCGGCCTCATTCAAAAAACAAAACTAGAAAAGAATCGAGGCGGTATCAGCTCAAACCTGCTTTTTTTGTTAAAGCAAATCAGTTATTATGTACAGAAATCGACTACAGGTTAAGTGGGTATAAAATCGTAAGAAGAACCTTCAACATTATTGACCCTAATTAAAAACTAATTTACAATTTAAAAAACATTAGAATAAGTCATTAACATAGACAAATTACATTGCATAAAATAAGCAAAAAAATTCCATAGACACTCATTTAAATCCTTTTTTTTTTCATTAGTCTTGTCTGTTTTAAAGTTAAGACTTGAGCCTAACATTAATAACTTTAAACCTACAAACTGAATCCAAAAGGACTGATACTCGTACTCTACTACTACTACTACTACTCTACTCTACGTACTCCTGCCGCCATAATGACTCTGTCATGTTCCGAGCTAGAAGGTGGGGTAGCTGGCAGACTTCCGTAATAGTCCCGGCCCCAGGACAGTGACGCACCTGTGACATCAGTGGTGTCTCTTACATTTAGGAGAGCCGTGTGCTTTTTCGCATATCTCTCACATATTAGAAAATAATAATTTCGCCAAAGGGGTAAGCAGACAACCAATGCACCCACGACCAGCTGAAAACACTGATCCACAATGCCTATCTACTACAATGTCTATCGCCAACCGAGCACATATTATCCAATATTCACACTGACATCTTCGAGTAAGGCTTTTTTCTGTTGCCCGACTCGGAAGTCAAACCCGGGAACTTCTGGACGCAAGCCCAACAGCGGACGCTAAACTACATAGACAAAAACACTTCACATATGATTATAATGAGATGGAAAAGGTTTTGACCTGAGTTACTTTATTACCGATAACTTGGCTTCTACTCCACCGATTTTGATGAAACAAAGCCTATATCACTCAAGGATAATGTAGCATTCTAAAAGTGAAAGTATTTTTCAAATCGGTCCAGTAGTTCCGGAGCCTATTAATTTCAAACAAACAAACAATCAAACCTTTCCTCTTGATAATATTAGCATAGATAACAGAAATTGGCAGACCCATAAAAGCCTATCCACGCACACATAGGCACGCGCGCGCTAACATGTACACTCGCGCACGTATTTTGTATATAAGAGTAATAGTACTAAAAGTAATATTGTATATGATATTTTTTATATTATACAAGCCGTCTGCCGACCCCCCGATTCCGACTTCTTATCTCTTAACATTATAATTCTCTTGATATTATAATCGTTGTTATCAGTTTGTGTGGTTCAAAATTGTTTTCCCAATTTCACCTGCAATTTCCTGGTTTTTCCTTTTTTAAGCACCTTCTCTTGGCACTAACTAACGCAACACAAAAATTATTAGCACAATTGATACAGCCGATAAGGCGTTATGCGATGACCACGCAAAATAGGGATTCATTTATATATAAAAAAGTATTTTCACGCCTATATCCCCGAAGAGGTTGGCAGAGGCACAACCAGGGCATCCACGACTAGCCGAAGACACTAAGTCCCACACTGTGATAGGTGGCAAGCCTATAGCCAACCAGGCATATATTCGATCCCGGACAACATTATTTTTATTAGAAATGGGGATCAAACCCGGGACCTCGAGAAGTCAAGTCCAACACCAGGACCGCTCGATCACAGACGCGATCTAGATATGTGTATGAAGATATAAATCTGTTGTAACTAAATTAGCCTCTTGCCAGTTATTTGAATTTAAAAAGGTAGATAAATAATTTAGAATATCTTTGTTGATTTGAAATAATCCCTTAGATTGCTGAAGTGCGTTGGATGGTGTGCGGAGTACGAGGTACACACATGTTCGTACCCGACGCTGATGGCCCTCGCCTCATTGTCATCGAAACGACATTTTAGTTCAATAAAATGATATTTTATTGAAGTTATACTTCTTTTCGCGCGTTAGGAAAAATGATGAGGGTAAATTTCTACGATGCGCGCGCACACCGTCACGAAAAACCGACATGATGAAGTTAGCTATAGATAACATTTTAGTTTTTCAAAAAATGGTACCAACAAAGTAAAAGTAAGGACATCTACGTATGTTTGCGTGAAAACTGACAACTGTATTCACAATATTTCTTTATTTCTATGGTTAGTGTCATTTTGTCTACAAATGTAAAATAAGGCAAAAGATAAAAAATTTAAAAAGATTTTTATCTTATTACGCCGAAGAAGTATAACTTCTAACGGGTGTACATAAGTACACACACATTTTTTTTTATTTCCTATAGTGCCTCTTATGCATGTATATGTCTGAAATAATTAAATCTAAAAAAATGACGTTGCCTTGTTTGTAAAGTAATAAAAAGAACGGCTCATGATGTTTCGACGAAGCCTAGGTTTGATCTCCGGTTATTTGTGTCCTCATTTTAAAATTGTTATTTTTATTATTATTATATTTCTTATCGGTTCTTTCCAAATCCATTTTTTCACAAATTTATCGATTATATACAAACTCATGCATTAGGAAATAAAAGATTCTTTAGTTTCATCTACATTAGTTTCATCTGCGACCGTAAACTCGTCTCTCCTTTAATGTGAACTAAAAGAATATAATTCAAAAGAACTTTACAAGGTAGTCCTTTGAGAAAAATGACCAAATTGCAAATAATTGAATCAAATACAATTCATAAAAAAAGTGTTTATCCCGAACAAACATTGTGACACAAGTTTCCCTTATGTAGTATGTAACATTCTGTTGTGGAACATAATTTTAGCTTCTAGAAAAATATGCTATTTAATCGCTAAAGCAGCTCACCCACATTGATTCAGAAAGTTGCATCGACAAACTGTATTTTTTGAAAATGAATAAATCTAAAGGTGTAGCATTCCGTAATAACCGAGCCCGGGGCGATGGAGTCAGCAAGATCGCGTGTTGACCCTTTTAAGAGCTCTTACATCTTACGGATGAAGCGCACCTCTTCGGGAGGATCTTTACTAATTGGTACCTGGTAATTGGCACAATCACGTTTTGGTACTAAGAAAGCTAACAACTTTAAAGCTAAACAGCTCTTAGAAAATAACATTTTTGAAGAATTCGTTTTTCCTGTAACTGTGTACGTTTTTACCTCACATGACGCTCAAAAGGTCAAATTTTATTATTCAAAATAAGCTTTAAAGATATAAAACAAAGTAACAGCCGATGGATTTCTTGTTTTATTAAGAATTGGGTAAAGTTTTGTTCTAAGCACAATTATAAAGGTGCTATAATTAGAATATCTAAATCAAAATTAAGGTTTATGACAGTCACTTTGTGAACATCGTTCATGAATCAGAATCAGAATCAAAATAGTCTGTATTCACATGAACCATACAAGTGGTGTTTATGCGCCTCGTCATTTTTTTAAACTACCACCGGATCGGGATCGCGGCCTCACACGTGACCACAATATTATCACCATTTAACTTGACCATTACATATTATGATGACATTACAATGGAAACGAGAATCATCAAAATTGTGACTAAATGAAGAAATGGTCAAACAAAACGAATAAATTTATATTGTATTTATTTCGGTTTCATTATTTCTCTATTTCCTTTGTCGTAAGAACCGAGTAAACTTCCATAATACTGACATTCAGATCCCAGCACATCATCGTTTGTGTCTATAGGCAACGTGCATACGTCAAAGGTAGAAAATACGCATGTTTTAAACTCGTGTGTCAAAGTGTCAGTTGGCAGACGGAGCGATCTTCACGTCGGAAAACGAGAAGTCACCGACAATGTTGACGAATCAACTCGGCGATAATTCCAAAATAGTACACCTGAGCGCTAATAACGTACGACTACTAAAGATTTGTTGAATTTGGCTCAATAAATTTCAGCTCTATGTCGTTGCGGATATTACCGGCGCATATTGGATTCGTGGTAAGCCGCAATCTTGCATTAATACCAGTCGTTTCGTAGAACCCTACCAACACGTATGTTTCCATGCTTCCTACGTCAAAACAGAATATCACAATGTTTTAAGACCATTTTAATGCTCAGTACAGTATCTTCACGCCCATATCCCCGAAGAAGCAGGCAGAGGCACAACCAGGGCACCCACGACTAACCGAAGATACTAAGTCCCATAATGTGATAGGTGGCAAGTCTATCGCTAACCCGGCACGTTTCCAATCCCGACCAACATTTTTTTTTATTAGAAAATTGGAAAAATCCAATTTACTTTTTGTTGGCCGACCCGGGATTCGAACCCGGGACCTCATGCAGTCAAGTCCAACACCCGGACCGCTCGAACACAGAGGCGACTCAAGAGATGCTCAAATTAAAGTAACATTAAAGACAAGCTTGTGTAATATTACGGCTGCGTTTTTCAGTACCTACGCAATGGTATTGCACCCACTTACAAACCTTTTTTACATCAGATTGTAAATAATTATCAAAACTATTTCATTATTAATTTTAGAAACAGGGTATCAAAAATCTTGCTTGCAGAAGTACAAAAATCATGTACATTAATATTTTCAATCGGAAGCAGTCAAGGCCATACCTAATTGACTCAGAAGTTTTTCTGTCGTGTATGAAGCCTATTTATAGAATATCTGATTATGTTGAAAATATTTGAGAATAAAAATTCTAAATATTTTTTCTAGAACATCGTCCAATGTTGTGGACGGGTGTAGTTACTTTACAAGTAAATAAAATATGTAAACGTATTACATATATAGTCCCATGTGCTTACCAGTCACACAGGAAAGTACATTACACGAATGTGCATTGTAAATACGCGGCGGGCTACAAGTGACACAGGCTCGATGTTCACCGGTTCTCCGTCTTGATCCGTGGTCTAACGTGATTACTCTGGAAGTTGATTAGAGTTATCTATACATAACTACTGCATAACAATAATCATATACAATTACTTTTTTATCGCATAAGGAGGTAAAGTACAAAAGCTAGGAGTTTTTTGATAGTCGTTATGCTACGATATATTCTAACTTTTGTCTTTTAACCAGCTGGTTATTCGATCAATATAAACTCTTACAACTTGCTTGTTTAGTAAAAATATATAGTGAAAACTTTAGTTTATCTAGAAAAGATTAACAGAAAAACTAAACCAACTAAACATCTAAACAACTATCTACATAATGGTTCGGGCCCCTTTGCAGAATAGACCATCTGCCTTCCTGCCAGATAGCTCGTAAAAGGCAAGCATATGCGTAACGTCACTTATACCGCTACATCTGACTGGGTGGTAGAGTTTTGCAGCGACTATAACGTCAGTGTTTTCACGTGTTCTGGTTCGGAGTGTAAGGTAGTTGGTACGTTCGCTCGAGGCCTAGATTTTGCGTGCCGAGCAGCCACTGCAGTTGTCATATTAGTGCCTATAATAAAAGATGACTCGGAGCAAAGGCACTTCACAAGTTGAATCCCATAAAAGGTTTTACCAGGGAGCCAAAGTCGTACCATCTAATCTTTTTCCTTTGGATCGGCTGAGGCCGAATGGTTCAAGGACACAAGGGACATTAGTGAAAACGAGTGCCTTTGAATTATATTGTTGAGAGCATGATATCTTGTGAACCTGTCAGAGCAACGAGTGCAGCTCAATGCGTGATCGTCGTTACACTCAACTTTAGTTTGCATACTTTGCAACCTAAGCGAAGAACCACCGCTACAGGCAGAACGTTGAAATGAAATGAAAAGTATTTGTTTGCGGAATATGTGTGTTAAAAAGTTGTTGTAAAGATATTTAAGAATACAACATATTCTACCACAGTGTGGTGTGCAAATATTTAGTTAAGTTTATGAAGTTACATATTTCTATAAAAAATGTACATTTAAATCGCAGAACTTATTTACATTTTAAAAAACATTTTATTTATTTACGAACATAAGTTTCATAATTTATTAAACATGAATTTAAAGGTAGATTAATTTTTAATCCTATCTACCGTACACTACCACCGTTTCCAAACCTAGCCAGAAGGAACGGCGAAACAAGCAGCAGTTGTTATCTAAATGATGAGATGAGAGTGCATGTAGCCCGGCTCCTGATACAAGCCAGGTGAGTGCTTTAAGTCTTGTTAAATCATATCCTACTGCAGTTTCTGTAATCCGATTGCTCCGATGTCATCCCATGCTTTTTGAGAACTTTGAGCTACAGGGGTCTCAGAGCCCGAACGAAATGACAACCAAGTAGAAACGACTTCCGACGTAAATTGAATGCTTTACCTGATACTGTTCAGGGAGACTAGATTCATGACTACATTAACAGCTCCGAGAGCAGAAGCCTGAAAAGCAGGCAAACAAACACGTGTCTAAGTATTCTTAAACAACGGGAGGTATCGCTTGTCTCCATTAATTTTCATTTGGAAAAAACATTTGAAGTTAATTCTAAAATACTTTTCAAAAAATTGTCAAATGCAACAATCTCTTCTTGGCCAAACCAAGTGGGAGTAGTTCGTAGAAAATAGTTAACTTTTAGCGATTCGAAACAAGTTCGCAAAAGAATAAGCGCAACGTGTGCCGAAGGATCGTTTAAACGTGCTTGTATTTTAAGTAGAAATTCGTGCCGAAATTTAATCGCATAACGGACCACATCAAGAAAAATATGTGAGTCTAATAAAGTGAACGAATTTGAATAAATTTCTTAGATACCTGGAAGAAGACGATTAAGTTTAGAATAATTAGAGTGGCTATCAACAGAAGAAAAATTCGCTTTCGCAAATATTTATCTCTACACCGAGTTCTCGAAAACGAGGAATTACTCGTGGTATCTACAAATCACGATATACTTCGTCTAGCTTTCTGGCAATAGTTCCGTCATGTAAATACCAAAGATTCGAGTGTCATATGGCCTATAAAATTAATGGCCAAGCAAAATGCTAGTGGTCCTAATGGATCTCTCTCTGCTACGCTGCCACTTGAGAAAGTATACAGTTGTCTTCAAAGTAAAGATGTGAGAGGAATTTGATAAAGAAAGAGACAGAGATATGAAACAACGGCCTTGATTTCATTTAATGAGAGATCTCTATCCGCACAATCAAAGGCATTCTTTAAACCGTGTTTTACTACGACCGAATCGCAATTTTTGCAATTCGAAGCTAAAAAGCCTGTAGCATGACTAACGCCTTCACATCCTAACAGAGTGCCAAAACCTAATTTGTATGGCTGCAGCAACACTGATATATCTTTTTTACTGCATGACAAGGAAGCTAAACTATCAACCGTTGGATGATACTCGCTACAGATATTTGCCTCACTCAGGACGCAAAGAGAGGTCATACAGAGATACGGGCAAATGTCTGGCTTTATCTTACCTCTAAATAAAATGTTATACATTTCTTACATAGCTTCTAACAGGCGCCGTCCAGAGTTGACGGTGGAAACTGCTATAAATGCCTTTATAATATGTGAAGTTCATTTAAGAGCACCTACCAACCTGCTCAATCGCACGCCCGTATCTTCTATATTACCTTTTATGGTAATGTTGAGGAGTGTGGATAGCTGGATGACTTATAAGTTACTAGCTGTCCGGGCGAACTTCGTTCCACCCGTTCAGTTTGTATGGGAAAAAGTAAAATGTTGTTTTTCTGAGTTTTCTCGCAAGTTTTTTCCTTTTTCTTATCTTTTAAACCTTCCCTGGACTTGAGCCAATAATTTAAAACCAAAATTAGCGAAATCGGTTCATCCGTTCTCGAGTGTTAGCGAACAGCAATTGATTTTTATATATTTAGAAATGTAACTAGCGGCGCGTTACGTGCTTCGCTACGTGTATGACCGCATAAATAACATAACACAACAAAACAAAAAATAAAAAAAACACTGAAATAAGTTTCAATATAACAGCACAATCCCCATCTGAAAAAAGTTTCAATTTGTCTGAAAAGTACCCATTAACAAAATTATTCGAAATGTATTGAATTCATTTGTTACAAAAAATGTGATAAGTGAAGAACGGCTTAACCGATTTAATACAAACTTTACATAAAACATCTACTAAATAGTCCGAACAAAGTCATTTGGTTTGGATAGGTGAGCCCGTTGTTGAGTTATACAATTTCAACGTAAAGTAGCATTGATTTTTAAATGTATATAAATTTATTTTTTATTAGTAAATTGTATAACTATAATTGTAAAACGCGTGATGAAAAAATTTAAATAAAAGGTAAAATTTAGTTTTTAGAATGTGTGGTATAGCGATGTGTGTGTTGTATATTATGAGGAGTTGGATATGTTTGGAGTCTTAACGGTGTTGGGCTTCATGAGATTCTGAGTTCGATCCCTGGGTCAAGCAACCACAAGAAACGTGTTTTTCATCTATAATATAAAAATGAATCGCTAAATGTGTTGGTAAGCGCATAACTTCCAAACGACTAGACCGATTTGGCTAATTCTTACATTATTGTGTTAGTTATTATCAGGAGAAGGTTGTTATGAAGAGAAAAATTGGGAAAGTTGTAGGGAAAATAGGAAAAATAACACTTTATTATTTTCCATACCAAACGGGTGAAACGAAGTTCGCCGGGATAGCTAGTTTAGTAATAAAAGCGACGTTGCCCGGTATCGGATATGAGCTCGGCTGGCGATAGGCTTGCCTATCACATTGGTAGTCTGGGACTTAGTGCTAGTCGTGCAATTCTAGTAAAGATACTTATTTTTAAAATGTTCCACAATCTTTTCGAAATTAAAAGCTTCGCATTTACAATAAATTTTCTTTGAAACTCTAAATTATTCACTCAGTTATTGCTCGTTAAGGTTAGATTAAAATTTAAGACCGTTAAAATTTAAATAACAGCAGTTAATAATTTAAATATCAGAAGCGAATAACACTGTTAAATCGTAATTTATCAAATTACAAAGCTCAACTAGAAGGTGATTAATAAACCCGTTAACGACTGCCAAATAATCGGTTCAAAAGGCCAGAGGTCAAACTTCAAAGTTCGAGAAACGTCTATAGTTCATTAATGGGAAAACTTATTCCATAACCATAAATGTGGTTATTACATTGCAGACCAGAGGCTTCTGGATAACGACAACAATAGTCACGTTTTATAAACTGGCTTTTGAGACTATCTAGTAGTTAATACCAATATATCATATTACAAGACATCTCATATACCTGGTATAATGAATGAATGAATGAATGAATGAATGAATTAATTAATACACTTTATTATGCACCAAAATTTACAAAAGAAAAATAAACACTTTTTCACTTATAATAGGTAATGTATAACTTAGGTGCACAAAGGCGGTCTTATCGCTTCAGAGCGATCTCTGCCAGACAACCTAAGGGTAAAGGAGACAATTTAAGTAACTTAAAAACTAAGGTAGGGCTTTATAAAAGAAACTTATTTTAGTCTAATAAAAAAAACAAATGTTTTATTTCATATAAAACATACACTTTAAATAAAGTACATTAAATATACATACAAATAATAATACGAGTAAGCACAGAATTATAAAAATACATATATCATACGTATATTACCAATAAAGTAATAATAAATTAAATTAATATATATACATATATATATATGTATACAAATATAGATATATATAATACCTGGTATACCTCACATGTTCCAACAGTAC
>NJDD01002551.1:125034-141410 GCA_002245505.1 Calephelis nemesis
TTTTGGCACAATAATATTTATTTAATTTAACAAAAGCGTACATATTACATTAATAAATCATAATTTACAGATCAATCGGATTTTATCCGAGGGTGGTGTCAAGAGTCTACGAAACCGGCGTGTTTGTATGAAAAGGGTAATGAATGTGAAGGAAGCCAAACAGGTTTGTCAGGATCGTGAGGTCTGGCACTCGATACTCTCTGCCTATCCCATAAGGGACTTGGCGTGAAGATATGTATGTATGAATGTATGTATAATTTACACTCTACGCGTTACGCACCGTAACATTACCAATCTCAGTAAATCCATAAGTTAGATTGCTTACCAAAATTTATACAATGTTATTTTTCGTAATCTTTTTTCAAATCATAGTTTGTATTTCACTTTGAAATTGATTGAAGGATGATTGGAATTATCAAAGCATATACCTAATTTATACTTTCAAAGCTACTTCCAAAAGGTAATCTTTCAAAATCACACAAAATATCCACTGAAACGGTATTATTAACTACTAGCTGAGCCCCGCGGTTTCACCCGCGTAAGTCCCAATCCCGCGAGAACTCCGGAATAAAAAATAGCCTATATGTTATTCTGGGTCTTCAGCTACCTACATACCAAATTTCATCGTAATCGGCTTTGTAGTTTTTGCGTGAAAGAGTAACAAACATCCATACATCCATACATACAAACTTTCGCATTTATAATATTAATAGGATTTGCGTTGGACGCTACTTACGCCGAAAACCAATAAATACTATCTGGATCAATTCTTGGTAACTTAGGCACTACAAAACTATATTTGTAGACGATAGCTCGAGCACGGTAACGATACTCAAACTCCGTCAGTGGCGTGCTGCCATCAAATGTTCCTAAAGTAAATAGTAAGTTAATTTTGAATCCCTCGCCAGATAGTGTAAGCAAGGATATTAGTACACTATCTTATCCTCGAGAGAACTCACTGACAGGATATTAAAGCGAAACTCAAACATTTATTACACCCATATTTACATACACACAAATCCCGTGTAACATTTAGATGGTTGTAATTCTCTGAAATTGATTAAATTAAATGTATCATATAATAATCTGATCACGTAATTTTATATGAAGTAATAAAGTTTGTGACATGTTTGTAGATTATTCCGGAGGCTGGAGGGGCGAGGGGGCTATCTCAAATATCGATTTCATTAATGCATATTTAAAACTATGCGGGAGGGGGGTTTCTTTTGGAAAATTACACTTATCACAACAATAAATAAACGTGCCATATTTATAAACATTTTACGGTATCAGATCATGTACGAAGTTCCTTTTTTTTTCACTTTACTAGTACTGAAAACGTTTGAATCACTGTTAGATAACGGATCCTACAGCTGGATAAAGTTGCAGATGAATGGATAAAGTTTCGTGTAAATGGCGTTCAGAATCAGAATCAGAATAATCTTTATTCACATGAACCATACAAGTGGTATTTGTGCGCGTCGACATTTTTTAAACTACTACCGGATCGGAATTGCGGCCTCACACTGAGAAGATCCGGCGAAAGAAACTCAGCGGGCTTGTCTTTTTTTCAATAATAATATTTACAATCTAATCTAGATTAAAAATACTAATTGCTATCTGATTTTAACTTATTCCCAAGCATGTTCATCTTCTAAATACACTGAGACCGTATAATAATAGCCTTTTTGACATAATTTTGCTTTGATACATTTTTAAACTTATTTATAGGTAGATCTCTAATACCAATGGGCAGCTTATTGTAGAAACGTACCCAAAAAGGATTTACTAATTTTACGGAGACGAGTTTTGTATGCGGTTAGATTATTTTTATTCCTCGTATTAATATCGTGAACATCATATTTTTTGTAAACATACATAGATTTTTTTAACATACATTAAGTTTTCATAAATGTATTGGGAACAGAAGGTTAAAATATTTATTTCTTTGAATTTTTCTCGGAGGTAATCCCTTACTTTAAGATTATAAATAGCTCTAATAGCTTTATATCTGCAGAATTTCACCTTTGCTGCTTTTTGTTGCTGAAGAAATCGTCGAAGTACATGAAAATGTATACTATTATTAAGTAAAACTTACTTTCTCGTTCTTGACCGAGCATTGAAACAAAACACAAACAGACGTACAGTCAAATCATTAATCTCCTTCTTTTTGGAGTTGGTTACAAAAACAATAATTAAGTGACCTAATTGAGCCAAACACGTTTCCTTATTGACTCTTTCTTAATAATTTAAATAAACAGAATAATGTTGCTATGAATTCAGATTATTTGTTTAACATAACTATATTATTACAACTTTATTGACTGGCTTTTTTGTTATATTTTATTGATATAACCTAATTATGAGATAAAGTACTTTAATGTGATTTCAATTAATTTTTTATTTATTTAAATTTTAATTAATTATGTTATTGTCTATGTGACCAGGATATTAAATTTACTAAAACTTTACAATTTTGACGTGGGGTCGACAACTTTTATGAATTTTTGTATTTATCGACGGGGTATTGCTTAAATTATATTTTTTCTTTAAATATCAAACAGGAAACGATTATAAGTAATTTACTATTTATTTATTTATTATTTTTTCATGCAAGTATTTTGAAAAACCATTATTTTATACATTACTTAAATGTCAATAAAGTTTGTCAATAAATTACTGGCAACAAAGCTTTTATGTATAACTTAAAATTAAACTTTCTCACAAATGTCATAAATATATAAAAATGCACACCATGCAATAAAACCACTTGAAGAAGATTGAACTGAGCTCTATAGTAGGACCTAAACAAACAGGATGTCGAATGAAATCCCGACGAATGTGTTAAAGATCTACTTTACACTTTTTCTTTTAATGTGATTCGTCTACACTAGTTAAACTCCTGGGATTACTTGGGGTTCTAACCGAAACGTCCACAGATTTTGAGGATGGTTGTAGATATAGCAATTTGCGTGATTTGTTTAAATTATATAAAATATTTTGTATGATTTCATATCCCATAAACTCAGAAGGCTATATTTTATCCAGGAAAATCAATAGAATTTTTCGTGGTAGTGAAAATTGTGGAGCAAGTCGACGAAAAAACTGTCGTACGTTAACGATTTTCGCGAACGCTGCCTAAATGGTTAGAGATGTATGATTGACTTCTAAAGAAAAGTTGTAGAACTCAATGATGCCTACAAAAAAGTCCACGATAGTATAAACCAAACTTTTATATTTTAGCCATTATAACCACTTTTCCATAGAATGAAAGTAATTGAAATTATTAGCCTATGTTTATTGATCATATTATCGTCGAATTCCAATCCTTATCCAAATAAACTATTTATTGAGCAAGATTGTTTCAATAGCTATAAATTACTTTTTATTTTATTCCAATCGGACAATTCATTCAAAAGATATTACGAATTTAAAATTGTAATTGGTATTAAAATGAATGATGGCCGCCGTTAGGTGTCGCACGACTCGCACAGCGAAACCGCAGGAGAGGGGGTGCACATCTATGAAGCAGGCTCTATAGTTTCTACTATCAATAATACTACCGTGTCTCTACGCAGCGGATGCGGAAATCGAGTAAATTTACTGAATTAATACACTTATTGAAATTGATTTCGGAACTATTTAGGTACTCACTATCAAAAGTTCTTTTCAAAAATACTACTTATATTAATCGTTGTTTAAATCTTTCAAACTGCGCAACGGATTTTGATGCGGTTTTTTCAAAAGATTAAGTGATTGAAGAGGAAGGTATATGTATATTTTTTACCCGTGCGAAGCCGGGGCGAGCCGCTAATATGATATTATGAAAATCTCGGTAGACTGGATGGACTACGAACTTACTGACTGATTGTATTAGTAATTAGCTTATCATTTTTATAATAAAAAACCTATGTTGATCAAATAATATGTATTTTATAAATTATTTATGTGCTTCTCTTATATTTTTGTATTTATGTCTGAAATTACTCCTTTATATTTTTATTCTAAATGTTTTATTTACTTTTAGATTTTTTTTCTTTTGGCTACAGCCAGTAGTGTTTCTATCGCCTCTGTAATCCAAAGATAATGTAATTACTACGTGCTCTAACCTAGCGGTCCAGGTGTTGGATTTGATCATTGATGAGATCCCTGGTTTGGTTCCCGGGTCGAGCAAAAAAAAAGAAAATATAGTTTTTCTAATTTCCTAATAAAAAAAATGTTGATAGGCTTGCCACCTATCAAATCGTGGGATTTACTGTTTTTAACTAGTCATGGGTGCCATGATTGTGCATCTACCTACCTCTTCGGGGATATGGGTGTAAAGGTACTTTGCAACCACTACACTTTAACAGAATAACTAACAACAGAATAGCTAGTTAGCGAAATCAGAGAGAACTTTCCGTTTTCTCTTTAAATGTACAGATATAAAGACACACTCTTAGGTCTGCGAAGAATAACATTCAAGGATGTAGCAATTTCTTATTCTCTAAAATTTTGGTATATGACATTAAAGTCACTTCTTATTTATTTACAAAGCATAACACACTTTGTCACCTAAATTCAAGTAAGTATAGCCAATAAATAGTAAAAATTGAATAAAATTCCTTTTATTTCTTGCTTACAAATACAAATTAATAAAAAGATTGAAAAGTTATTGGGTAGGAAAAATAATACCAACTAGTTTTTACAATCTATATTATCTTGATACAATGTATATGTTATTTGCAAAAATACCTTCTCCTCAGCGGCCAGCGATTTTGACTATTTCTTCTTCCCATCTCATTTCAGATCTGTCTCAAGGTGCTTCCCTACCCACCTCCACTTCAGTTTTTTTAGTAAAGCTTAAATCATCTTTAGCTTTGGCTATTTTTCTAACTTTAGTTAGGCGAATTTTCAAAGCTTTTTAATATTCAGCGTGCTTCGTTTTATTCCGCGTTCGCAAGAAGATATTTTGTGTTTTACTTTCATTGTACATTTCTAAGTTTGACACGCGTAGGTACACGGTAGAAGACATGAAGTCCATACTTTTGTTTTGATATTTATTTGCATGTTACTTTCAAATATTTCTCCTAAGGACCAGTATTTATTTCTAGTATTTCTTGCCCTTCGTTCAACCCTTTGTTTATTTTGTTTACTTTCGAAGCTAATTTGTTTCCCAAGGTTACTATCTCAATTTCATTGTCTATTGAAATTTTTATATTTGTGCTGTTTGTCATAATTATTGTTTTTGAAAGATTCATTTTCAATTCTACCTGCTTTCTATTCTAATTGCTGGCTGCAATTAGTGAATCAAGCATGGTTTGTAATTGTACGGAGATTCTTAAAGTAGTACTAAGTCATCTTCTGCAAAGCGTAGATGGTTAAAATATTTGCCATCTATGTTAAGTCCTATTTCGTCCCAGTTAAGTAAGATTATTATTGACTTTAGGATCGATGGAAATATTTTGGGGACAACGGATCTCCTTGTCTCACTCCGCTTTGAATGGAAAATGAAGGGCCAGTATCTTCGAGGTTTCTCTTGTAATTATTTTTTATTACTTTCATATCGCGCTCCGGAAAAATTAGCTCAATGTAAGTTGTGCCGTTGTTAAACCGGATGAGCGATATTTTCTGGTTCAACGTCTAGAGCTTGTAGAGCGGTTCAAATACCGGATTTTGACACAGTGTCGAACGCTTTGTTATAATATACGTACGCGAAGCAGAGCGCTCTTTGCTTTTCCTTCTATTTTTTTATTATTAATTCTAGTACGTCTCGATGATTAAAAATCTCCTTCGAAAGCCAGCTTGCTCGATTGTTTGTATTGATTCCAGTGTTATGCTCATTTACTTTTCGTTTATGATGGAAGAGAACAATTTGGAGATATACGAGAGTAAACTTATAGGTATGTAATTAGTAATACCTTTCGGAAGTCCTTTTTTGTATATAAGAATAATTTCTGATTCTAGCCATTGTGATAGTATTTGACACTTTCTAAGATTTGTTGAAGTGATTGTTAAAGCAATATGTTAAGGGTGGAATCAGTATCGTATTCGCCGCTTTAATGGTTTCAGTGGAAATTCTGTCGGGTCCTGTGCTTTCCTTTTATCTTTAGTCTTTTTATCTCTTGTAAAATTTTAGTTTCGGATATTGATGGTGGTTAATATTTTTTAGTAACAATTACAAGTGTTTCGTAATAAATTGTATCGACAATACATAAATAATTTTAAACTTTTTAGTGCACAAGTAAGTTAATCTCGATCGTTCGATCTTGTCGATTGGTTTTTTATTTAGTTGTAACCTTAACTTAATATTTTATTGAATTATATTAAAATATTATGTATTTAAATTTTAAAAAAAACTATTAAATCATTATTTTACAAATGATTGCCATGCCTGGTTACTTTAATTTAGAAGAATAAATAGAGACTAAACAGATTTTTATTTCATTTTTCAGGTAAAAATGTTCGACTTATAATATTATACTTATAATAGTAAAACTTATATATATAGTAAAATAGTAAATGTTGATTAGAAGGTAAGAAATGTTTATTATATCATATGAATATATCAGAGAAGAAATGTTTAATTTTACTTGAATCGACCATTATTGGGTTTGGGTAATTGAGTTCTTACTAGTTTTGAGAGTAACAGGATTTATTAGTTTACAAGAAATCAATTGATCTATGATCATAAATGGGGTTTGATACAAGAAAACTGCATTTATGGGTTTTGACGACAGTAATTGTTATCGTTAGCTTACCAAAATAGATATACGACCTATACAGTTTTTTAAAGTACACAATATTTTCTTAGAAGACTTCCAATTTAACTTTAAATCAAAAGAACATAGATAGGTTTTGGTGATATAACCTTTTTTCATTTGCAAATTGTAAGAACCTTTCTCAAAGTTGATTTATACGACCTTTCTCCCCAAACATTATCTGTGTATACTCACTAGTTTGAGATTTTACTATTTCCTTACCAGCAAATAACAACAAAAAATGTCATAGAAAGATAACAGATACTGTGGTAAATATTCAGCAGAAATTAGAATCTAAGGTCAAACAATAACGGACAATTATGATAATGTCGGTGAACTTCAGTGAATCGCTAAAGTTTCTCCGTTAAAGTCAATTTTAATTAAACTCTATTGAAGGAGCACAGACAATGTAAATATTCGTTATTATTATGGACAAATTGCTATACTTAACAATTGTTTCCCGCGGCTTAACCCACGTACTATACTTATTTAGTTCTGCCGTTAAAATCGGTTGAGATATTTAGATAAAACAAAAAGCCCATCTTGTAAGTTGAGCCCAATTATAAAATTTAATAAAAATCAGTTTAAATAGTTTAGACATTTATTCCAAACATATATAGTGACTCTAATATATACATAATATACATGCTTAATTAAGATATTTCATATTAACATACCGAACTATCGTCAGAGGTTAATGTACAAAAAAAATTTTTGAAAAATATTCCAAAAAACTTCAGGATAATGTTGTCTCACAAGACATCGTTTCGAAGTGGTAATTCGAATGGTAATCTTTGTCTTCAGTCACACATATCACAATATTTTAAATACATAACAAAGGAGTGCTATCGCATATGTCGCATACGTATACTATATTCGACCGGCAATATTTTCAGTCGGACTGTGCGTTGTGGATTATCACGCGCCAATAACTTTCCGATAGTGGTCAAAACACTAATACATACATACATATATTTTGCAATATTAGGAATGTCGTCAAGGTGATTATTATTAAATATCGATCAGAAATAAAAGATTATAAAGTAATATTATCCGAAACCTAATTCCAAGCTCACAACCGTTTGTACCATCGCGACACAGATTTCACTCTAGCGACCCTCAGCCCAATATGACCATATTATTTTATAGATTTTAATATTGCGTGCACGAGGTTGACCGTAACAATAGTAGGTATTTTTTTTTGTACCTACGCAAGCCTCATGTACGCTAATACTATAACGACTGGTATAATTTTTAAATTAAATTTGACCGAGTCGTTAGTCGAGGAGCTAACTCCGTACACATATGACTCCACCGATCAACCGCGAGGCCCGGGTTCGATTCTCAACGGTATGAGGATTCTCAAATAAAAATGAAATAGATGTCTGCATATCCGGATCTGGGTGCTTCTTAAATGTATTCTGGTATCTTTTTCAGTATTTCTATTTATTAGAATCGTTGACTAACACCCATAACACAAGCATATAATTTTATTTTACTTTGGGGTTAGATTCAATTTGTATTACATCTTTGAGGATATTTGAAGAGGAGGCCACGTGGGTTCCACCCAGCTAGTCGTGGGTGGCACCCGCGACTAGCCGAAGACACTAAGTCCCACAATGTGATAGGTAGCAAGCGTGCACATGTGGGCACATATCCAATACCGAATTACATTTTTTTGGTAGGAAATTGGAAAAACCTAAATATTGTTTGTTGTCCTATCCGAGAATCAAACCTGGGACCTCATACCTACCTACACCTCACCTCAAAGGTTTACATGCGAATGAATGCGAAACAAATGAAGGTTTGAGTAACACATATTTACAAAAAAATGTAAACTTTCTAAATAAGCATACAAATACTAATTAAACATATTAATTTCAAAAGTGGAATTTCGTAATGGCACCAAAATTTGTTGACAACGTTATCTTTATTCAGACTCGAACAATTCAAAATATTTTGAAAGGAATTACATGGATAAATCCGTTTTGTGCCGCCCCGAACTGGAGATACCAAAACCACCTCGACAGAGATAAGCGATTATTTAATTTAAATGGAAAAGAGGCCTTGAAGTTAGAAAGGACTCCTTTGATCTGCACGGAGAGAAAGCATTTTAATATAAAGTATAAGATCTTAATACATAAGTAAACGCCTAAGCTTGTATACGGGTCTTTTAAGATTTGTAAGCCTATTATATTGAGAGGCTAAATACGTTGATTTCATCTGAGTACGTGGACTATAATAAACATAATGCGTCATCATCATCATCGCCTTGTAATTATTCAGTAATCTAGGATCTCAACCGAGAATCGGTTACATATAATAATTGTAATTATGCAAGTAACACTGGGTAAAATAGACTCTACCATAAAATATAATCATATAGGCGAAACTCTTTCTTACTAAAAACACTCTAACGCGAAATGAAATTAGGAACTTTAGTGACCAAATTATAGGACACAATCACAACACAATTTTGACCGGGGATTTGGCGTGAAGATATATATGTATATGTAAGATGAACTGTACATATAGATTTAACTTAATCTGTAATTTCTTAAACTCGAAATCTTATGACTTGGAAAAAATATGACATAAATTATTTATAACTATAACATACTATAAATCTAAAACGAACAAATTAAGTCGGAGTAGGCGATAATGAATTTCAGTCCAATTCGCATCATGACTTATTATAATACTGTTGGAGGTTACTCTTCTAACAAAGGATTTCAAATATTGCTGTCTCTTTCTTGTATAACGGCCTCTCTCTCAAAGGGTCTTGTGACGTCAATTAATGAAGTCAAACTGAAAGAGAGGCCGGTACGTTAGAGACAGAGTCAACAATATTCGGATGACCTAATATTATTTGCAAATATTGAATTTAAATTCGACAGACATTTAGTCTGCGTTCTGAAAACGATTATAGCATACTTTTACCGTGTTAGGGTAAGATGTTCCTGTGGGAGAGTAAAAAAGAAAAAAAAATGAAAGCTTAGTTATAACTCATAAACGTGCAGCTCAATTTCATTTCCCTTTTAATGTTTTTTAAGATTAGACATGGGAATAGAAATAAAAATGTCTGTACCGTGAGTTAAAAAAAAACACAATAAACACAGTTTAGAAAATTAAAATTACAAATATGAAACTCTTAGCTAAACTCATTTTCATAACTTGAAATTCGGAATGTGCCGGAACATTTGAACGTACATCTACGTCATTTTCCCTTTAGATTTTTTTATTATAAACCCCAATAGTATTGTGAGTATTAAAAATTTACCGTCAATTACTCTTTCTCAAAATTCGCCGTAAGTATGATTGAAAATAAGAGATTATTATAAACCCCAATAGTATTGTGAATATTAAAAATTTACCGTCAATTACTCTTTCTCAAAATTCGCCGTAAGTATGATTGAAATTAAGAGATTAAGCATAGGTTACTTCATACAATAAAAAACAATTTTCAAAATATTTTTGGCTGGAAATTGCAAATTAAATAATTTTATTAGAATTTAAGTATGGATTTCCGCAAAGTAACGCCTTCTTCTATCAATTTTAATAAAAAAGAAGATGCCAGGCCTATAAGTCTGTACAAGGAATCAATTATTTTCATCTTTGTTTCAAAATAACATTTAGACAAGTAACAAAATATGGTTTAATCTTTCATTTACAAACTACTATTAGCAGTCAGGTGAAGTGAAGTTTGTCGAGTCGGCTAAGGCTGCAACAAATTTATGCTATCTTAGTTTTTTTACAGACATTACAACTCAATTAGTTTTCTTAATATGTAGAAAATAATTGAAATAACATGAAAGTTAGAAGTTGATCTAAAACTTTATTATTGAATTCGTTAAAACTAAAATTTGATGTAAATATCAAAAGCCTCTTCTGGCGGCGCTCAAGCCTACTATTTATTGAGATCGAAAATTATTTCACAAAGTATTTCCCGTTTATTATAAAATTTAGAAAATATTTACCCAACCAGAAGTTTTTCAATCAACGTGCCCATTAATTTGAACTTTATTGCTCATGGTAAACATTTACCCAAATAATTCCAATTAGTAACAAGTTCGTCTGTCAATGCCGACTCGTCACGCAGCCGTCCGTTATCATTTACTGCCTCAGTATTTACAATATTCCGACAAAAATGATAGCTTTTGTTTTGAACTTTAATGGCACAAATTATACCTACACAATAAAGTACACGTAATGATTGTGCTTTAACAATCTTGATTATTCAGTATTGAGAGATCATTGGCTTAAATATAACTTGATACTAAACAATAGCAAAGTACGATTAACATTACACCATTTAAAATTGTGATGCACAAGTACCCTACTTACCTGTTCAATTATGCACTGATTTCTGAACTGATAAAGGAAAAAAAATATTCAATTCGAAGAAATCAAAATAAGAAAACATACCATAACATTGAAAACCAAAATGTATCTAAGTCACGATGTTTATCTGTATTTATATTTTATCAGATGCACTGAATACTGGATGATGTCTTCAAGCTTCTGGACTGGAAAAGACTCGGCATCAATATCGACGGTGAGTACTTCACTCACCTTCGATTCGCAGATGATGTTGTTTGTGGTCATGGCAGAATCGCTGGAGGACTTGAGCAATATGCTCGGTGACCTCGATAGAGTTTCTTGAGTCTTAAGATGAACTTAGACAAGACGAAAGTCATGTTCAACGTTTATGTTGCACCTATACCAGTTCACGTTGGGAACTCAATTCTTGAAGTTGTTGATCAGTATATATAGCTAGGTAAAGTTATTCAGTTAGGTAAATCCAACTTCAATAAAGAGGTCGACCGCCGAATCCAACTCGGTTGGGCAGCATTCGGGAAGCTACAGGGTATCTTCTTGTCCAAATTACCGCAAAGCCTAAAGTCAAAAGTCTTCGACCAGTGTGTGTTACCAGTGATGACATATGGAGCTGAGACTTGGCCGTTAAATGTGGGCCTCTTAAATAAGCTCAGAATCGCTCAGCGTGCTATGAAGAGAGCTATGCTCGGTGTTTCTCTGCGAGATATAATCCGTAATTCGGTGATCCGCAAGAGAACGAGAGTAACCGACATAGTTCAGAGATTTAGCAAGCTGAAGTGGCAACGGGCAGGCCACATTGCTCGCAGAACCAACAATCGTTAGGGAAGAAAGGTTCTCGAGTGGCAGTCCTGCACCGGAGGACGTAGTGTTGGACGACTTCCCACCCGGTGGACTTACGATCTGGTCAAAGTCGCGGGGAGCCGCTGGATGCAAGCGGCTGGTGACCGTGACTTGTGGCGCTTTTTGGGAGAGACCTATGTCCAGCAGTGGATGTCCTCCGGCTGATGATGATGATGACTGAATACCGTCTAAAATTTTAAATACATATTATTTTGGAAGGACCTTACACAGTGATGTAAGAGAGTTAAATGTCATTTGTAAGAATATGCGAATGCTCAGTCCCCCTGCACGTCCATGGAACATAAATAATTAGCAATTGTGGATAATTACTAGATGACTACAGTCATAGATAAGAATGACACAGATCTGTCGTTAAAAGTGTCCCAACCTTCGTGTACTGGGAACTCTTCTCTTGTGTACTGGGATCTGTTGGCGCCGCAAGACCATACTAAACTGGACTTATCAATCGGAACCAGAGGCTCCAGATCGAGGCTCTATAACATCCCTAGTAATTACTATCCATGCCAAATTTAGAGTTGAAATAATGTGTTCTTTAACGTGTTAAAAACTAAAATTTTAGAATTTTCCAAACAGAATTTGGAGCCTATAACAATTGATCCTCAATGATTATGCCGTTGAAGCTGCCAAAGACGAATATTCACAATACTAATCATGGCTATAAGTTCATATAAAAAGCTTTTGAAAATATCAATCAGTTTAACCAATACTCGCAAATATTTGAAATAATAAAACAAGAGCAAAAACCCAATCGTATATTTTCCATCTAGATTATTTGTTGTATGAAAATTAAACAAACATAAATCGGACGGAATTATGAGAGTAGTGTATTTTGCAGCGATGTTGTTGATGGAACGTTTATTTTATCTTACAAACAAATACCGGAAATCCAGTTTAATTAGTTTATGACGTTAAGCTTTAAGCATAGTTAATAATGTTTGAATGTTCATTTTATAATATGATTGTTGGTTTCATTAAAAGTTATTAGAGCTTATCAGTTAAAATTTAGGTAAAATAATATTAACTAGAGTTTTTAACTAAAAACAATTTTTTTACTCAAAATCGTCTTCAAAATTACTAATCATTACTTAGTCCTAATGTCAACGCTTGCCACATTCGTGTTCCGGTTTCGAAGTTATAGTTCCAGTATCAGATTGTTAGCGCATCAAAAATTTATCGGTTACCTGCATTACCGGCCATTAACACTGCATTTTTTCTTCCACTAGTGAAGTTTAGTATTACCAGTTAAGTCCCGCAAAAAGAAACGCAATCTGTCAGGTATGACATGACTTGTCTGTGGACAACGCATAGAAATAGGAATATTAGAGGTCAATGGGACAACGTCACTTGGTACTTACGGTGTGTGACGGGAACTATATCGGAGTGATTGAGGTAATACGGCATATAATCTTATAATTAACCTACTTCGGGCAGACATTACGGTTATTCGGGCAACAATACGAAATTCGTGATTCGTGTCGGACGTGGTCTTGTGACAACGGGATAATACAATAATTCGGTGTGTACCTTGTGAATTCGGGGCTCAACGTGTGGTGGTCGTGAATTGTCAAGCAATACCATCGGGGCAGATTACCACAGCAGGGAAGTAACCATTTATATTCCTTTTCATACTACCTTCTTTCATAAAGCTTTCACTGCGCGAGGGAACCAGGATCAACGAATCAGCAGGACGAATCAGCTCCAACGAGTTAAAATGTGCTTCATAAATCAAATGAGGTTATGTAATTAACTGTAAACTTAAGGTGGGTATGTAATCACGTTTTATGTATTTGTGTGAATTTATATAAAAATGAATTTCTAACTTTCTTGGTCATCGCATCAGGAAAGGACGACCTAATCATTTTACTGATTATTTCAACCAACTTAAAAAAAGGGCAGGCTCTCAACTTGACTCTATTTTTTGTATGTTTGTTAGGGGAGAACCGGGCAATGGGAATCAGCGGGCAATGGTGGTCACTACCATATCTAGAAAACAAAAACCCGTCGAAACACATACAGTGGCGAAAATATCATCGCTCATTCAGATCGCTCATCGGGTTCACGAGAGAAGATCGCGACACGTCTTTCCGCGTTTTTGATATAATTTTACGTGTATACAAATTAAACAATAAATAACTGTTTCGAAGCAATTTTATGATTGTCTTATTAACTACATTTTGTATAAAGTACGTAACAATCATATCATTAAAAAAATTAGTAAATATTTAACCTTATTACTTAAATTTGATTTTTTTTTATTGAAAAACCTATTATCGGGCAATGGGAGTCAGTAAATCCCATTAAGAAATCAGCTAAGACTGTAAAAGGACGAGCAACATTAGCAAGCTAGAAACGTCTTTTAAAATAGAAATCTGTAACCAAGGCCTAGAGTTTGGCCTCTTCCACTGAGACTGATATTACATATATGTGATGACAACGAAGACGAGTCTAGCAACATTTGTTTGATCTGCTCCGAATTTGACCGTAATAACGAAATGTGGTACCGATGCATACCCTGCGGACTGCGGGCCCACACAGACTGCATAGGATAGGATTCTCCTGAGTGCTACATGTGCGACAGATGCTGAATATAAGAATTGGAACCTTGACCCTCATTGTCCTACAGGCTGACTACAATTACCCGCATGTTAGGGCAATGGTGGTCAAGGCTGATATTTTTTTAAAACTTCAATTTTTTCAAAGTATGATTCCAAATGAAAATAATGAAATTGAGACTGATAGACAATTAGTTAGAGTATGCAAGCAAATTATTTTGATAAATATAGCACGATATTTTTTTTCGTTATTGTAACTACCGCTTAAGTGACTCCCATTTTCCCCTTTTACCCTACGCGATTACTCGGTCGAACAAACTCATTTTAATGGTACTTTTTTGAAAGATAGCTTATGATTTTGAAGTGGTCCTATATATGTATTTTATCACGATTCAACAAGTAGTTCGGAAGTTATCTTTAAGTGAATATATGCGGAAGTCTGTCTGTTACACTTTCAATATATACCTATAGATCGCTTTTGATGAAATTTTACATGGCTGTAGTGAAATTGAAACATTAACTACTTTTACTTAAATATTTACCTATGTCTATGACGGGAACTGAAAGTTCTTATGGAAATCGTAACTTGTAAGCTAACGAAGTCCCAGTTAGGTACACAACTAGTATCTAAAGTTGCGTAAATATCAAGTTCCTCGACGATACTATCGATGATAACCAGAACATTTTACTCCTGAGTTAGTCCGGGTCCGCTAAGAAAAATAGACTATCTGCCTCTCTGCCAGGCCACAGGACAGCTACGCCCATGTGACATCCATAGTGTCTATTGGCCGCGGCTATGTTTTACTACTAAATTAGGCGGCTATATATTTTCTTATCTCACATAAAAAATCAAAGAGCACATAGCAGATACTGTTTCTTTCTTTCTTCAAGTTTTAGCCTTCACGTTAGTGTTTTGCTATTAGTCATGTAAAAATTTACATCAAATTTTATATCAATTTAAATCAATTATTTTAGTCATCAGTCATAAGTCGTAAGTAAGTCATGTCAGGCTCTTGGGTAAAGTAGTGGCCTCATTACTCAAGCTTGTGTAGTGAGATTTGGTGGGAACTATTATTTATTTCATTTACTATTATTAATTATTTCTTTAGTGCACTTTCACTGAACAAAATTGTACAAAATGCCACCAAAATTGACTAATTTTACTCAATATCAACAAGAAATTCAACAATTATGAAAAACCTTCGACCATATTTTCTCTCGATGACGCCAAAACTTTATAACGGATCTGGACGTTATCGATTAACTAATAACTAAATTTGTATCAAAGTGATTGTTTATAAGTTTAAAGAGCACAAAAAATGGATCGCTTCATAGTGATCGCAGTCCTTCTGTCTTCTGTCGGTAGAGTCGGCTGAGACACATATTCCTAGTATTGAATTTGGTTATTATTAGCCCCTGACAGGCTTTATAAGTGTGTGTGTCTGTCTGTCTGTCACACCATGACTTTAGAACGAATGGACACATACGTACATTTAGAAGCAAACTTGATTGATACGGTTTTTAGCTACATAACATCCATATTTTGTAGGGGTTATTGACCATGTTTATTTTAACGTATTTTAACAGTAAAAGTTATTTATTGATCACTAAGTTATCAATTAGTTATTAAGTTGGCGGGAACTATTTCTATTTATTGATAATTTATGTGTTTGAGGGGATAATTTTTACAGTTTCAGTTGATTGAAGTCCGAATTCGATATTCATATTTAAGACAGGACAAAATTTGGCTCCTCCCCCAAGAGTCATAGCCTTGTCGTTACGGTAAATCTGAGCAACCGGACTGTTTGGATGTCCAAAAAACCCAGGGAAAAAAGAGAATCAGACCCGAGCGGCTGCATCTCAATAAGTTTCTTTGGCAAGAGGG
>NJDD01002551.1:141420-155077 GCA_002245505.1 Calephelis nemesis
GGGGACTTTTGGCCCTTGTGGGGTAGCGATTGAAATGCCTGCAGAGAGTGGGGTGTGCTTAAAATTTCGCTCAACGCTTCATGCAGTTGCAACAGGTACAGGGCTGCTTGTTGCCACCGAGTCATTCAAGTGAGATACTTCAGACGATATAAATAAAACGTAGATCTACAGCTTCTTATAGTGGCGCGAATTTTAGTGTCCGAAATAACCCGCAAACTCCAACAACAAGTAGAAAAAGTCACAACGTCTGTCGGGTCCACTAGTTAAATATAAATATGCAGTCAGTTGGAGTAAACTTTGTACAAAAATCTTCATGGTTTTTCTAGTTGAATAATTTTCAATTTAGTTTACCAAAGGTCCACAACAATGCCCATTTGGTGATATCTTTGAACGTAACATTGAAGAGTGATAGCTTCAAACTTATCCAACTGAACAAACTCGTTATAAAACAGAAGCCGAAGTCTTACGATGCCAAAAAAATATTGAGCTTAGATATTTATAACATCAACCGTCCTGTCCGATGGAAGCTTTTCAATTTGAATACGACTGAGCCGAACTTTCGAGATATGCCAATTTCTGTCTATTTGAGACGCAATTTTCTGATTTATGGCGGCATTTGATGAATCCCTTAAGTCTATTATAATTTTTGCAAAGTTTTATTAAAATTTTCTTTCGATTTGTTATGTAAATGATATTCTTTGAAGTGTTTTTTTTTTTCAAGATTAAACAAGCTCGTTACTTATTTACCTTTTTAGATCGTTATTTATTAAGCTCATTATTATTTTGATAAAAAGCCATTAACGTGACTCTACTGAGGTACAGGAAAAGAATGATTGATATCAAATATTTGTAAATTATTATTTTTACTCCGGAAGTAGGCTGTTTCTAGCAAACCCAATTACATAAACATCCGGACGATAGTTAAACAGGAAGTAAGAGTCCAGTGCACGGCACATGAATCTGCGTACACTTATAGCGTGAACAATTTACAATAATTATAGACGCTTGTTGTTTACAGAATACTCGAAGTTTTTTTTTATGTTATAGGAAGGCATACAAGCAGACAGATTTCCTGATGGTAAGAAATTCACGCCGCCTAAAGACACCAAAGATGGTAATGGTGCGTTGCCAACCTAAGGTCAGGATGTTAGGCCTCAAGCAAAAGTAAGTTTACCGGCTACCTTACCCTCCGAACTGGAACACGTCATGACGTTATGGCGGCAGGAATAGGTAAGGCGGTGGTACCAATCCGGGCAAGTCGCTGCGAAACTCTACCACCTAGTCAAATGTCACGGTGTAAGTGACGGTAAGCCTATGCTCGCCTTTACGAGCTGCCTGGCACAGGAAGACAGATGGTCTATTCTGCAACGGAGCCCGGACCAACACGGGGAAAACTTTCGATAAGATAGAAATCGAATATAAATATCGCGGTGAGGGTGTTAGGATAGGTGAGAACATTTATCCATTTCTATTTATCTATAAATTTCCTGGTTTGAAGGAACTACAAATACAATAATTATTAAGGATAGTCAATTAACAATTAATTAGGTAACCAACAAGTAAGACAAATCGAAGAAAAACAAAAGAAATATATTATATGACAATACTTAAAATTTATTGTAAGTACAATAAAGAATTTTATAATAAAGTGTTAGTCCGGGTCTGCTCAGTGAAATAATCTAGCTGCCCCTCAGCCATGCAGCACGTAAGAAGCGAGCTCATGTTATTATGAAACAAATAAAGCCACTGGTAGTAGAGTAGTAGAGTGGATACACCGCCCATTTGTTCCTGCCCCCATAATAACTTTGTAATGTTCCATTCGTAGGGTAGCCAGTAGAATTGCACAGTTAGTCTTATATCCGGACCACAGGTTAACGACGAACCTGTAGCATTTATGGTCTATGGGTACGATATCTCTTGCTATCAGGAGATCCATGTGCTAGTTCGGTGAATTTCGGTGTCCTCGTCATATAAAATAAAATGTATGGTTGATTGTTGTCATATAAAATAAAATTTATGTTTTTTGAGTTTAATAATTTCAACAAAAGAAGTCTTCTTTTACCTTGGCTAACTCACGGTTGTCACTAACATTGCCGACATATTCGCAAATCGGGCAGCCGCACATTTAACTTAGAGTAACTTATAGGTTGGCATTACACTGCTACATTACAGTATACTGCTTCATTTAAAGTTTTATTAGAAATACTTGTAATAAAATAAATAATTATACTTGCTTCGAATAATAATATTCTACTCTTTTCTACTGCGAGGTTACAAATCCTATGTGCCCTCTACGTTGATGAAACTTCAGTCTTTGAACCTTGTAATCTATATATATAAAAGAAAGTGGTGTTAGTTACACTATTTATAACTCAAGAACGGCTGAACCGTTTAGGCTGCAAATTGGTGGGGAGGTAGCTTAGAACCGGAAGAAGGACATAGGATACTTTTTATTCTGTTCAAATGTAAGGAAACTGGGAAAAACATCATTTTAATTTTCCCCATACAAGCTGAACGGGCGGAACGAAGTTCGCCGGAACAGCTAGTGATCTAATAAATTGTACACTGTGAATGAGTTTAAATCCAGCTATGTGGTGTGTATCAGCAGTACAGCACTAACCTGGCGGCGAGAGGTGCGCGAGCAGTAGCAGCACGAGGTGCGCTGCAATGCGCAGGCGCTGCATCGCGCTAGCGGCGCGTTTCGCCTCCGTCCCGCATTGGTTGTCACTACACTCACACCGCTACGGGATTCCGCCGCTTTACGATCTCTGAAAAAAAAACAATGACTTAAATTTCTTACCATCCTATTAATATTATAAATGCGAAAGTTTGTATGTATGGATGTTTGTTACTCTTTCACTCAAAAACTACAAAGCCGATTACGATGAAATTTGGTATGTAGGTAGCTGAAGACCCAGAATAACATATAGTCTACTTTTTATCCCGGAGTTCCCGCGGGATTGGGACTTACGCAGGTGAAGTCGTGGGGCGCAGCTAGTCATAAATAAAACTTAAACATAAACACGTAATCCTTGATTATCCGTACTGTGATCATATTTATTTTATTATATTTTTTTATTATAATTATTTAATCATATTTTTTTGTACACAAAACACAAACTTTGAAACTGAAAGACTTGTACAAAAGTTCATCTTATCTCTGATAAAGAGATTTCTTCCCAACTCACCCAAAAAGGAGCTGATAAAATAACTTAAATGGTATACTTACAGTGCACAATAAAGTAAGAAAACATATTTGATAACTATTCAGCATGATACCTTCATATGTCATATATTACCCAGGAAAAAATTACATGCAGATATCATATTAGTAAATTAAAAATTTCCTCAGTTCATGGTCTCGTGTCAAGGTAGAAGTAACAGCTAAAAGGTAGATATCAATATATATATACACCCTGACTTTTTAATCACCATCCAAATTTTAATATGTTGATCTTAAGAAAAAATAATTAAATAAGTGTTTTTTCTTTTAGTATCCCTCAATACTAAATATTAAGATATGACATCGCAAATATTGATGTTCATGGGCAGCGCGCGCTCCGTACCTAAGCGCTGAGTGCTCTGACATGCTAGATAGCTTACCTGCTAGATACCTATTTTTTTCATAAATGAACTTATCTATAGATACTTTATGCCCAGAAAAAATTTGGATGGTGATAAAAAAATCTTGCTGTATATGCGATTAATATCAGATGCAAAGAAAGCCGCAGACACTAACTTGTATGTAGCTCTGACCTTATTACCTAAAAGGTACAATGCGAATGTACTAGAAATAAAGAAATTACTGGTCAATAAAAACGGAGCTTTATACCGAACATAACTTTATATCTAGAATTACTACGGTGTTGTCTCATTTCGAGCCATAATGTACGAATTCTATCTCAGTTTTCGGTCAGAAAATATATCTCGAAGATTGTTGTATTTCTTCATCTACTCAATGCAGCTTTTGTGTGTTTTTTTAAGTTTAGTTTAATATTAAATATTAGCCGACGGCGAACTTCATAC
The DNA here is from genome assembly GCA_002245505.1 of Calephelis nemesis. Classification (NCBI taxonomy): domain Eukaryota; kingdom Metazoa; phylum Arthropoda; class Insecta; order Lepidoptera; family Riodinidae; genus Calephelis; species Calephelis nemesis. Next base: position 145,447 of record NJDD01002551.1, read on the forward strand.
CGGTTGACATTAATAGCTACTGACAGTCTGTATTAGAAAAAATAAAGTATTGATTTGCCTTTTTATTTCTCCTCTGTGGTCTCTCTGTGATCGCTTAGTCTTAAAGACTAGATTACCCTATTGCGTCAAGGGCGTATCATGGACCCAATTTACATATCGTAGGAAAAAGACGAAAACGTAAGGACTTTAAGGGAAGGCGTGCCAATTCTGCTTCTTTGTTTAATATTATAAAGTTACGCATCTGCACATGGCTCTCCTGATGGTCAGAGATAACCGTAACCTATAAGTACTGGAGGCTTGTCCCCGGCTTATGTCCAAGTTGGTAGGCTACTTATGCAAGTCGAGAGATCTACCGCCTTGTATATTCCTGCTGTAAAAATGTCAATGTGATGTTCCGATTCGTAGGGTAAGATAGCCGGAAAACTTATACAATCACCCTAACATATCTGCCATAAGATAGACCTACAATATCATATAGTGTCAATAAGTCAATATTATATCTTACCACCAGGAGATCCAAAAGCCTTCTTTTCTTCACATAAAGGTCTACCAGCTACCCTTCCTAATGGACCGGGATATAACACTATAATTAAAGCAGCAGGAATAGGTGCGGCGGTGGATTCCCACTTTCAACCGTGCAGCAACGGTCTTGTTTTCTTGTGGGTAATGATTTATTAAATATACGATTCAATTTTAACTTTAGATCGCCTCTTTCGGGCTAACTGGCAAAAATGGAGTATGTGCTTCAAGTTTGCTCAGCAGTTACTCTTTTGAGCAGTCTGATGGATATGATTGTAGTAATTTAAAAAAATACTGGTGTTTACATTTAAAACCATTGCTCTTTTGGTAGTATTTTCGCTTGTGGCGCAAAGCTAAGTTAATGAATCAGGATTGAGGATGACAAGAATGCAGCATATCATTTAAATCAGATAGTCTATTGGCTATCGAAATAATCCAGCCATCAAAATCACTGGACCATTCACCTTGCGGGTGATGGGGTTGTCACATTCTGAAACCACAAATTCCTAAAAAAAATTCTTACAAATATGACCCCAGAAGCCACCAAGAGAAGAATTACAATCTAAGATGTTTAACAATATGAGGATGTACCTCATAGGATAAAAATGATAAAATTGTTAAATCATAAAGTTTGTAACTATTTCTTGAGGAAAAAAGACTAAAATTACAAACAATGTATCGTATTTTTATTTTTTATTTTTTAGCACTTGCCCTGTGCGTGGGATAAATTTGTATAAATTTTAAAGAAAGAAAAAATTTCGCCCCAGACAGGATTTGAACCTGTTGGCGAAATTTTTAATTCCTTTCTAACCCGTTAACGCGGGTAGTTATGTCCTATAGATACACAATTCTGAGTACCCACCAAATGAGTTCATCACCGATGAAATTCAAAAAATTTATAATGGACATAACTTTCGTTTCTTGCATCGTATTTTTATTTTTTATTTTTTAGCACTTGCCCTGTGCGTCGGTAAATTTGTATAAATTTTAAAGAAAGAAAAAATTTCGCCCCAGACAGGATTTGAACCTGTAACCTTTCGTCTCAAGCCGACGAATGCTCTAACCAATTGAGCTACTGAGGATTCAAGTGTCTGGGGCGAAATTTGGTGGGTACTCAGAGTTGTGTATCTATAGGACATAACTACCCGCGTTAACGGGTTAGAAAGGAATTAAAAATTTCGCCACGAGACTTGAATCCTCAGTAGCTCAATTGGTTAGAGCATTCGTCGGCTTGAGACGAAAGGTTACAGGTTCAAATCCTGTCTGGGGCGAAATTTTTTCTTTCTTTAAAATTTATACAAACAATGTCATTATTTCAAAAGCATAATAATGTTATGCTAAACAAACCACCTCAGCTCTCTCACCAGACGTGTAAGTTTTTTATTTGATTGGCGTGTTCTCTCGAGGACCGCTACTTTGCCTTTCACAAACATTGTGCGTAACCGCTGTTGACTTAATTACTTCCACGGAGAAGCATTTACATGTCTTAAATTATCCAACCATTCTGTCAACATTCGGTTTAGTCTGAGCACGTCTCGAGCGAGATTAAGCAAGGTTTTACTTGAGAGCTAAAATGAAATAGGTTTATACCATAACTAGCTGTTACCCGCGGCTTCGCCCGCGTAGTCTACTGATTTGATATTTAGCTCTCCAACACTGCTCGTTAAAATTTTAAGATAAAATGTAGCCTATATCGCTATCCAAAGTTTCATCTATATTTTTGTAAATATTAAAATCACTAAAAACAATAAATAATCAACAATCACCAAATTTACTCAGTTCTATATATATGAGTACCTATGCACAAATTGCCATAGGTATTATTAGTATGTGCCACAGTAAAAAATATCTAAATATACTAACCATTCAGAAACAAAAAACAAAAGATACCTAGATATTCTATTCAGTTATCTATTTTAACTGAAATACCTCAACTTAAACTAAAAATACTTACTTAAAAAGTAATTCTTTCTATTCGTTCGACAAAAAACAAAAGACAATCAACAATCATCAACAAAAAAGATACCTATCTAAATACTAACCATTCAGAAACAAAAAACAAAAGATTCCTTTTCAGTTCTCTTTTTTTTAACTGAAATACCTCAACTAAAACTACGATTTTAATTAAATTAAATATTAAGTATAACATTTCTTCCTACAAAAGATAATCAACAGACATCAACAACAAAAGATACCTATTCTATTAAATTATTTTTCTGAACTTACATACCTGAAATTACGACTTTTCAAAATAATTTTGCGTTATATGAAATTGATCTAACTAATTTTAACCAAGATCTTATTTTTAAAAACTGCTATCATACAATTATTTATCGTAAATTACCTACTTACTGTAAATACTGTAAATTACCTAATTACTGTAAATTACCTAATTACTGATACGTTGTCGCGCTGAAAAGCACGTTTTTTTTATTAAGTATTGTTATTGTTATTTTCCTCGCTACAAAACTCCGATAACGCGTCCGATCGCTGCTAAATTCAATGTGCTATAAGGAAATCCGCGGCCTCCGACGCGCTATTTATAGGCACGCTGCCGCCGCGCCGCGTCGCCGTAAACGCTACGTTCCGCAATTTTTAAATCTGTACATCTTCAAAAATATTGATTTAAATCAGATGCTGTAAAAGGCCAAATAGATCTATATTAAATCAACAATGTATTTAAGGTATTTAATTGGATAAGGATTAATGCTGTATTGGTTAAAATCGCTTCGAATATTAGTCATTATTTGTCGTAAAAAGTAAATGACAAAAAAATGTTATTGTGGGATATCCATAAGAGATAGACATGTACCATCGCGGAGTTTTCTGTAGACCTTTTCATTGTGTACAATACTTAGTACATTATTTTGATAAATCTCGTAGGATTCAGCCTGCGTTTGCAATGTAAGCGGAAAAAATGTAATTATTTGCGACATCACATTAGAAACCTCAAAAATAACAGTATTTGTCCACTATTTAATGGATGATATTATACATAAAAACCTTCCTCATGAGTTACTCTATCTATTAAAAAAAACCGCATCAAAATCCGTTGCGTAGTTTTAAAGATTTAAGCGTTCATAGGGACATACAACATGACACATGACAGAAAAAGCGACTTTGTTTTATACTATGTAGTGATGATTATATTTTGAAACAAAATTGAACGCCTGACCTCGCTGGTTGCTCGAGCAGTTTTTCTGATAAGAAACGCGTATCGTATATCTATCGAGGATGATAAACGAAGGCGTTATCAATCTTACAGCGGGGCTGTAAAACATTTAGCTCAAATAAATTTACTAGATAACTATGTCCTAGACCGAAGCTCAAAAATAATGAGCATTAAGTTAGCGAATATATTTGATATTTTTAGGGCTTGATAAATAACTGATAACTGTGATGTAAAAAAAAGAAGTAAAAGTAGTTAGTAGTAGTAATATGTTTTATTTTAAAACTCAAACAACTCGCATCCACCATTAACATTTTCATATCCATAGAAATTTCCATAGAGTATAGGACTGACAGATATTTAATTGCCGTATTCAACATATTCAGTATCATATTTAATTAGAAATAGGTTCCAGTTTCTAAAAATGTGATTAAAAAGTTATTGGAGTCTCATTGGGAAGTTAAAAGTCAACTTTAGTATTATGTAACAAAGTAGTATAATTAAATGCACTTAGTGTTATTTGTGATCAGCGAATCACATTTCCCCATGCACTAAACTAATAAGGCACGGATTGGCTGCGAATGGAAGTTAAACTTGAAATGAAATTCCCAAAGGGGTGCAGTTGTGTAACTGTAGGTAGCCCATCCTTCGGATACATTACGAAATTCGTATTGGAAGTCCTTAACCGGAATCAGCGATTCCGTCGAACGGAATACCCACTTGGTAATCAGTTATATTTACCGTATTTTTCTACTGAAGGTCGTAAATGGCTTATGGAATAGAAATGAAATAAGAAATTTGATTATCAAAAAGCGAGAGGTAAAACAAAAACGACATCCAGCTTAAAGCCCTTTAAACTTAAAGCGCTTTCGCGGTCGGCTTACGGGACCAGCTTAAATCATGTCCATGGCATTTTTCAATTTTATCAACAAGATGAACGTCTGACATAGGAACATAAAAAGCAGGTAAATAAAAAACATTTTATTTGCAAATTTATTCCCGAGTTAGCAGATGCATAGCAATCTACCACATAGTTATGAGTGTTGGTACGAGTGAAATTATCTCGTTAGCACTTATATACCAGGTTAGCTGTAGCCCGACGAAACAATTCTGAAATTTATCAAACAAAAATAAAAGACGTTTTTAAGTTTCTACGAATGTGTTTGCAATTGAATATTTATGAATAGCTTGCACTTGGACTGGCCGCAACGGGGCGCATCGCAACGCCATAAATCGCCTACTTCGCTTTCATAAATGTTACAATGTATTATATTTACTACGCCGGACCATCTGTCGCCGGTCCTGTCTGTTTGGACTACATAGCGCACTGGCCGCGATGTGGCCCGGAGTAACCAAGGCGGAAAGTAAAAACAATATTAATAATGTGAATATTAAGATAATGACATTTTAACGCTAGAGTTTTGTATGACAACTACCAAAGGCGCCATTTTCGATGGTCGACGATTTTAGAGTACAGTGCTTTTTGCAGATGATGCCTTATTTTTGGTCTGTACACCATCTGAACTGCAAACAGTCATCATAGATTTATAGAAAATGACTGTAAATAAAGAGGCTTAAATCTGAATACGTATGCGAATAATTAAGTTATTTTAAAGCGAGGTTTTGAGTCAATCTGATAAATACGGTTTGCATAATTCAATGCTTATTTCAACGTTGTTTTATGGAAACAAGATTTGGGTATGTAAGAAAAATGTGTGATGTACTAGCATTGCTAAAAGCATTGGCAACAGCAAGATCCGAGAAAGATTGAAATGGAACAAAAATGATGCGTTTAAATAAGAAAAAGCGTGTGCCTTGGGTTCGGCTTGGAAATAATGACAGTTGAAAGATTTACTAACCATAAATATAATAATGCAAAAAAATGTGGATGGATATAGGTACTCGGAGAAACTTAGACTGCCATTGTATGATCAAATCGCTCGGATTTCGGAGTGCGGTATCGACAGGCTCTGAAACCGGTGCATTTGTATGAAAAGGGCAATGAATGTGGAGGAAGCGAGGAAGGTCTGTAAGGATCGTGGCATTCGGCACTCGAACGAATTCGATATTCAGCATTCGGTGTGAAGATCAGTTCAGTCTTTGTCTGTGGGTATGTGTAAAGATTTCAAAAAAAGGTGTTTGACTGACTGTTAGAGAAAACATGTTAAACAGTGTAAAATATTTTCTTGCAAGAAAGTAAAAAAATATATTTATTTGTATTCATTAAATCCAACTAAAATGATTAAATCTGCATTTTTTCTTATATTTAGGGTTTTGCCTACTTTTGATTTCAGTCAATTCATTACGTACTTTATTTTTTGTTTTATCGCGCTATAAGACGTGCACTTACATTTTTTGGTGGTAAAATTACAAACTTAATAAATTTGGATCGTTTTTTAAAAAAACGCATATTTTTAACAAATATTTGTAACAATTCTACTAATATTGTAAAGCTATCAGAAGAAGTTTATAAGAAAAATAATATAAATTGTATAAAGTTTATAAGAATGAATAAACCTTTATTACTCATTCACGCAAATACTACAGAACGGATTTAGATGAAACTTTGCAGGAATATAGTCTATACATCAAAATAACACATAGGCTACAATTCATAAAAAATATAATTTAGTACACGAACGAAGCCGCGAGTGGAAACTAGTTATAATTAAACATTGTTATTCAAATTATTATTTTTATCGTCACCAACGGTTTTTCTCTTGGCTACCTAGGGTTATAAGCGGTGGTAGTGTACTTTAAATAGGAATAAAATTAATCTTTCTTTAAAATGGTTGATTGTGAAATATCAACCTTGGTCTCCCCAGGGTACTCACATCATTCGCATTCGCATTGCATATCTTTTTTGTCAATGTTTCATCTTTCATTCTCTTAAAATTGTTACTAATAAATTATGAAGCTTGTAACAAATTTAAAAAGTACTTTGTTTGAAACATTTAGAATAAAATAAATATTTTATTTGTAAAATAGTAATTGCAGAAAGAAAAAAAGAAATTTATTTATTTGCGGAATATGTGTGTTTAAAAGTTGTTACAGAATATTTATTCGTACCAACATATTCTACCACATTGTGGTGTGCAAATATCTAACTCAATTAAATATATTTTAGTTTTTTTTTTACATATATTTTTACACATAAATTCTTTACTAGGTTAGCACTTACTATTTTAAGTAAAATTTATAATGATCGAGTTTTACCCTATCTTATATCTACCATACACTACCACCGTTTCTAAACCTAGCCAGTCAGGAGAAGAAACGGCGAAACAAACTCTCCGGCAACCAAGACATTTCCGATTTATATTTGTTAGTATTTATATATGTATATTATCAATGAATCCTTTCTGCAAGTAAGTCATTTACACTATAATAAGTTGTATCTAAAAGTCAGTCGAAAAGCTTTTTTCGAAATCTTTTTAAAGGCAATGATTTGAAACTATCAGGTATTTGATTATATACACGAATGGACATGCAATATACATTATTTTTTAAAGGTATTAAGTCTTTGGCAAGGCACATGCAACTTTTCACTATTTCTAAAATGGGAATTCCCTAACACTTCAGCATTTGTTTGAAACTAATGTTTTTTTTTTATAAAATTGGAAGGCAAACAAGCAGACGGATGTTCTGATAGTAAGAAATTCCCGTCGCCTAGAGACACCTAAGGTGGTAATGGTGCGTTGCCAACCAGAGGCCGGGGTGCTAGGCCTCAAGCAAAAGTAAGTTAACCGGCTACCTGACCCTCCGAACCGGAACACGTCATGACGTTATGGCGGCAGGAATAGGTAAGGCGGTGGTACCAATCCGGGTGAGTCCCTGCGAAACTCTACCACCTAGTCAGATGTTGGTGTTTTTTTTTACAAATACACATACTGCCAAAATATATAAACAAGGTAAAGGTAAAATGTTTAGTGACTTAAAAAGTGGTTTGCATTAATGTGTCTGATTAACATTACATATCGCTCTTATACACTTATTTTGAACTCTAAAGATTCTAATTAAGTCTACAGAATTTCTCCAAATAGGGATGCCATATTGTAAAACGAAGGAAACATATCCATAATAACCTAATAGAGATGCTTTTAAGCCTGCCTTTTCTCTAATTCTTCTCAAAACATAAACAAACCTATCAATTGTATTACAAAGAGACTCAATATGCATTTTCCAGTTACAAAATTATTCAATTTTTATTCCTAGGAAATTTGTGAAGTCTACACTTTCTATATTTGTGTTATTTAAAACTACATTAACTTTCTTATTCTCTTTATAATGCGCTTGAAATTCAAATAATTTTGTTTTGGATAGGTTTAGTTTTAAGTTATTATCACTAAGCCATGATGAAACTTTAGTCAAAGTTCTAGTTTATATTATTATATGAATATTTGCACGCATCAATATAATAAAATGCGTTGGTATGCTTTATGTTATGGTAAACTGTCATAACAACTTTAATATAACATAAATGTTCCACAAATAAATTATTTTCACTTCAAAAATCGTTTTCCTCGACGTAGACGTCAAGACAGACCTTACTAAGCCTTGTCGAGCCTTCAACTTCGCAAGTGACATATCCAACCCAGCGAAATTGAGCTTCCTGTGACTTATCAGCTACATCACGTGCACTGAAGCTTCTCTGAATGTACTCGTTACGGATCCTATCAACTCTTGTAACGCAGCACATCCATCTCGCCATTTTCATTTCAGTGACGCAAAGTTTTTGTAGGTCACGCCCCACAACCAAGCGGGAAAACACTTTCAAATCTTTTATTTACATATATTATTATTTGCAGTTTATAAAATCGTTAGAACTGTCTCTGTATATTCAAGATATTTTTGTGTAAGAGTTCAGCAAACAACTACTGATAGTAAGAGGCTACCGAATAGTAAGTAGTATTAGGTGCGTCGCTGTGCTGGCCTATTGTGCAAGTTTATCAGCTATCCTACCCTCCGAACCGGAACATGTCAGAGTAATGTTATGGTGGCAGGAATAGGTAAGGCGATGCATTTATTTTACTACCGGGGAAAGTAAATCGCTCGATCGCCTGTTGTCTGGCAGAGGCCGAAAAAAATTCAAAATATTTATAATACGTTAAAACAAGTGTGTTTATTGAAGTAAATTATAAGATGCCCCTATCCTACTTTGTCTGTGTGTGTGTCTATCTGTGGCATCGCAGGTCTTCCGTGAACGAACGGATTTTGATTTTTGTCAAGCCAAACGCAGGTTATTGATATGAAAGTAATATTTGTGCATAAATGATAGTACTTTCATACTGATGATTAAAGCAATTCGTGCAAAAGTATTCCCTAACCATTCTAAAATATCAAAAATGCACACCGTTAATCTTCAAATTTTCACTTCTGCTGGTACTTCCGGAGTGCAATCCGTCTTTTTTATATAAGAGGAGGCAAACGTGCAAGTGGGTCACCTGATGGAAAGTGATCACCTCCACCCAGGGACATCTGCAACACCAGGAGTATCACAGATGTGTTGCCGACCTTTATGAAAACCTCTTTTCCTGAAGGTTCCTAAGTCATAATCGTTTGGTAATACCGCCCTCGGTAACTTATTCCACAAAGGTGTTGTGCGGGGTAAGCTTAACTGACTATTATAAAGCTTGTATTTTTGTTAGTTGTTTACGTGAGAGGTCAGAAAACAAGAACACGGTTCTTCTCATGAGAACAGGTAACCGAGGCGTTGAAGACACCATAAATGTTACAGGGGCGTCGCTGTCCTGTGGCCGGGATTAGGCCTATTATGCAAGTCTACCGGCTACCCTACTCCATTGCGCATCCTATACTCTTCGGAAGTGTCTAAGAAATACAAAAACAGCAGTGAATCTACGTTTATTTTAGATCTCGCGCCGTCTTATCCGCGCACGCTCAATGCGCCGTCCTACGGCTAGGCCACGGGGACCGGCGCGGCGG
>NJDD01002551.1:170924-189903 GCA_002245505.1 Calephelis nemesis
TTGGACTTGACTGCATGAGGTCCTGGGTTCGAATCCCGGGTCGGGCAACAAAAGAAAATTGGGTTTCTCCAATTTTCTAATAAAAAAAATGTTGCTCGGGATAGGATATGTGCCCGGTTGGCGATATCACACTATCACATTGTTGGACTTAGTATCTTCGGCTAGTCGTGGGTATCCTGGTTGTGTCTCTGCCTAGTTCTTTGGGATATGGGCGTGAAGATACTTTTTTTTAGTTTCCTATGAACACCAGTTGGCACTAAACGCCATAGACAACTGACAGGTTTGGAATTTAAGACAACGTTGTATTTATGAATATACGTATTACTATTCAATGTAGGCAATGCGCCCCGATTCATTAAAGTAACTATGTGGTATCTCACTCTCCGTACTCTTATATATCATGACATTTTATCTTAAAACTAATGAAGCCGAAAGTATATTAAATGTGAGATTGCAGAAGCTCCAAATTTGAGCTCCTTTTATTTAATTTGACCAATTAAATGTTTCGTTCGAGAAACAAAAAACAATAAACAAAACACACCCCGAGCTTACGATCCGAGGAATCTGATGTTTGTGAACTGGGTCAAACATCATTAGGCATTCGGCCTCGAGTTTTTCACAAAGAGTAAAAAGCTTATGATTCTGTGTCCGAAACAATGCGAAGCTTGCCTTCTGATATTGTTTACAAAAGGGTATCAAGTTTTCAAACAATAAGCTTTTATGTAATAAAATATTACAGTTGATCAATATTCATAATTTGTGATTTTTAAAGTTTAAAAGAATTCCTAAAGCATCGAAAGATAGATCTAAGTCTGCCACAGCAGCCACGACCGTAATCATGTTCCGGTGTGAGGAACTTTCCTGCGCAAGATGCTTATCACGTCGATAACACGCATTTGACATTTATTTTGACAAGTCTACAAGCGGCATGAATGTCTTCATTCTAGGAATTCTGAAATCTTTTTTTTTTATAATTATGAATATATGCTTATTAGATATTGTTACCTAAATACTCTAATTTTATCTGCACACTGTGGTTAATTCGATCTCTGCTGAGTGAATGTATCTTATATATATAAAAATCAATTGCTGTTCGTTAGTCTCGCTAAAACTCGAGAACGGCTTAACCGATTTGGCTACTTTTGGTTTTGAATTATTTGTAGAAGTCCAGGGAAGGTTTAAAAGGTGAGAAATAAGGAAAAACTGCGAGGAAACTAGGAAAACCAACGTTTAAAATTTTCCCATACAAACGGAGCGGGTGGAACGAAGTTCGCTGGGACAGCTAGTTAACAATGAAAGTAGTACATAATTACTTATGATTAGAGCACAAAAAAGTAATAGCAATTCTCGAAAAACTTGACACATACTATGTCATAATTAATATTCGCACTTATACATCTACGTTTATGTAACATAACGAAGTAGTGGGGCACATCATTTCAGCATATCGTCAGTCTATACCAAATATAGTGGTTAAGTGCGAGCCGGCCGCGGCACCGACCGTAGAGTAGGGGTGTGTGTGTGTCGGGAGTGGCGAGTGATGTTAATTGACTTGATGTCTGAATTGTATATAATTACAGTTAAATTTTTGGTTTTGAAAATAGGCCATAGCTCAGAAATTACGGACTTAAACAATCTAACCAATTCTCATTGAAATCTACCAATATTCATCACTACATGATAAAAAACAAAGTCGCTTCCTCTGTCCTTTTGTCCCTTTATATGCTTTAATCTTTAAAACTACGCAACGGATTATGATTTAGGTTTTTTAATAGATGTAGTGATTGAAAAGGTTTCTGTTTTCAAAATTTAGAGACACATTCAACTACATTGAATGTAGGTATAATAAGTTTTTATGCATACCAGCTGTCCCGGTGAATTTCGTTTCCCCGTTTTGTTTGTATGGGAAAACTTAAAATGTTGTTTTTTTAGTTTATTCGCAGTTTTCCCTTTTTTCTAATCTTTTAAACCTTAATTGGACTTCCAAAAATAATTCAGATTTAAAATTAGCCAAATCGGTCGAGCTGTTATATATACTAGCCGACCCAGCAAACTTTGTATCGGCCAACAATAACAGTTACTATGTAATATTTGATACACCTTACTCACTTTCAAAGAGTCGTGTGAGGTCAATTAGCAAATTCCAAATAAAAGATAGAGGCCGGTACACTAGAGAGTATATATCAGGTTTTTGTTAGGAGTAGATATAAACTCCAATCAGAATTTAGAATCAGAATGGGAATAAACTTTATTCACGTGGACCATGCAAGTGGTACTTGTGCGTGTCGACATTTTTATAAACAATCGCCGGATCGGAATCGCGGAAACACACTAAGAAGATTTGGCGGAAGACACTCAAGGGGCTTGCCTTTTACAAAACTTATCGTAATATATAATGAATTGTTTCCATCCTTGACACTTGGTGAAACTCCATTATTACATTGTACCGACTGCCAAACTTTCTTTTCGGCTGGTCACATTAAGTTAACAATGAGTTACAATATTATGTAACCCAAAGAAGCGAACCTGGTTGACTAATGTTACTATTTTATGATTTATTCAAAAATAAATAATGTGCATGTGTTGTCACGTACTCGTATTCCAAAATACAGAATCATGATATTTTGTATTTTTGAATACGTTATAAACTAGAAAAATAATGCAAAAATCAATCTAATTTTATATACTGCTCTATCTAGAAAGTACCCAAAAATGTCAATAATACACAAACAGCTGTTTGTTACTGTAATAATCCAATAAGTAAAACATTTCTAAACGCTGTTTTCGGAATTGAGTTTTCGCGAATTCTCTTTTACGTCTTATACTGATTGAAAATGGGTTCCGCGAAGCAGTAATTTGTGTTTAAGAGAAAGCAGGAAATCGATTAGAGCCATATCTCTTCGATATGGTGGTTGGTCGATTGTATTTGTTGAGTGTTTGGTCAAAAAATCGTTCACAAATCTGGTATTTTCGTCAAATTTGCTTTCTTATGCCCGAGTCTTATAATTACTAATCGAAAAGTTTAACTATTCGAAATTCTCCTTTTTTCTTATTCTTATTTTTAAAATGTTAAGTGTTAACGACCAAAAACGAGTACCCGTCGTTAGATGGATATTTTACTTTTGGTACTTACAAACAGCTACAATCTGTAATCAAAACGATTCGTTTCTTGAATATAGGAACCGGGCAATAAACGATGCACAAAACCCAAACAATATTCCTTATTTACCCTTTTGACTTTCGGGAAAGAATTCCGAGTGCATAAGTAATAGTCAAAGAAAACACTCAATATGACTTTGGCTTCTGAACGAGTTTGGCGCGATTTTTCGCTTTCTTTTCCGTTAGAAGGCGACACTCCAAAGCTTATCGACTAGTTTCCATGTCAAACTCGAAAACCCACATCTCGTCATCGGTGACAATGCTATTCATGAATGTAGGATCGGAACTGATCGGAATTCTGGCATGTTCTCAACGACTCTCATGCAATTGAGTTTATGCAGAAATTTTAGGTTTATTGGGATTAGTCGAGCAGCAATATTTTTTCATACACAAATGATTAAAATAATACAGATCGACTCGTGAGATACAATAAGTTCGTCGACTATCTTTTTCAAAGTTGAATGAGTATTTTTTTCATCACATCTCGACCGCTTTTGAATACTTTGTACCACTCATAAGCAAGCGTAAGTCAAATCACTGATAGCCTACATAGTCTATAACATTTTTATTTACTCCGAACACGAAATTGTTACAAAATTTAAGACAAACACTCTGTTTGATGTTTTTTTTGTCCAACATGAAATTTGCAATATCCTAACTAAAAACGATTTATGTAAATAACGATGCAACTTAAACTCCACGCCAAAATAAAATGTAGTTATACCAATCTAACAACAAGAAAAAAACAAAAGTTTGAATTTGGAACCATAAACAGATATTCATTTCTGATACTTTTTAAACAATGTAATAAATAAATGTACCTACAACTTAAAAAAAAATGTATAAAGCAAGCAAGATATAAAATTTTTAGGAAATCCAAAATGTTTATTATGTAACGTTTGTTTACATTAAAGAGGTCTAACATCTGATTGAGTATTGATGTTTCAAATATTTAACGAAGTGTAGGCAGAATAGAAAAAATATATTGCAAATTCGTAGGGTCAAAAGTGTTACCCAATTTTTATATAAAGGTAGAGTTTGATTTGATATCAGGAAATACACCATTCGATTTGCAACAATTGAAAATAACGGCCAAAAGTAGTGCAATATCATAAATTATTGATGGAACCGTTTTAACAGAATGTCTCCACAAATCTGTCTTTTTTTTTGTTTGATGTGACTTAAAAACTTTTATTTCGTCCTTCGTATCGACAAAGGTGAATTAAGTATGCAATAACGCGGTAGTTAATGTCCTATAGAATCTACACTGTTGCTAATACCTAGGACTAATTCAATGTATATTTGACAGTTTAACCCGTTATTAAGCTTAACCTGTGCAAGTTAAAGTGCAAGTGGCCCTAAGGGTATTATTATTTTAGCATTTGCTCTGTGCTTGGGTTAAATTTCTAAAAATTTGAAAGAATGAAAAATTTAGTTCTAGACAAGCTTTGAACCTGTAACCTTTCATCTCAAGCCGACGAATGCTCTAACACAAGCACAGGGCAAGTGCTAAAATAAAAATACATTAATGTTTTTGCTTTCTTTATTCCTTTACGCCAGAAAATCTTTATGCTTTACAAATAAACATTAAACATTGTATTGAATCTTGGAAAGAAAAGCAAACGTAGCACATGTAACAAGCAATTACCCAGAAAACATGAACACAAAAACAACGTTTGTTACAATCAAATATATTTGGTTTTGTAGAATAATTGCGATTCGCACAAAAAGAATAAACGTTGATTTTGGGCGTGATTGATACCCGAGCGGTGCGGAGCCAAACTTGGGATGAAGTTAGTTGGTCCCTGCGGACCGGCCATCCTATAATATTTCGGCTTGCAAATATTTTTACTCTCCAACTTATTCCTGAGAATAATAGGTGTTTTTCATACACACTGATGAAACAAAACAAATTATAATCCTTGCAAATCCAAAGGTATAAGATTTACTTAGCACCTACTTACCTTCAGGGTGTTGACCGTATATCTAGTAATGTGATTGTTAAACTTCTTTATTTTTTTCTAAGATTACTTATATATTAAGTTAGAAGTTCGTTTAAAATCGACTTTACTCAATTTAATAGAACTGGTTTTGTTTCAGATCATCATCAGCCGGAGGACGTCCACTGCTGGAGATAGGCCTCCCCCAAAGAGCGCCGCAAGTCACGATCACCAGCCGCTTGCAACCAGCAACTCCCCGCGACTTTGACCAGATCATCAGTCCACCGAGTGGGAGATCGTCCAACACTACGTCCTACGGTACGGGGCCGCCACTCGGGAACCTTTCTTCCCCATCGGTTGTCGGATCTGCAAGCAATGTGGCCTGCCCTTTGCCACTTCAGCTTGCTGACTTTCTGAACTATGTCGGTTACTCTCGTTCTCTTGCGGATCACCGAATTACGGATCATATCTCACAGAGAAACACCGGTCATTATTGCTCTCTCCATAGCACGCTGAGCGACTCTAAGATTATTTGAGAGGCCCACATGTAACCGCCAGGTCTCAGTTCCATATGTCATCACCTAGTTTGACCTAGGTGTGTACCTAAGTCAAACTGTTACTGGTCATACTGATCAACAACGTGAACTGGTATAAATGCAACATGAACGTTGAACATGACTTTCGTCTTATCCAAATTCATCCTACCCACCTGTCGGGAAACTCTGTCAAGGTTACTGAGCATCTTGCTTAAGTCTTCTAGTGATTCCGCCATGACCACAGTATCATTGAAAGTGAGTTATGGACTAGCCATTGATATTGATGCCTAGTCTTTGCCAGTCCAGTAGCTTGAAGACATCTTTCAGTGTAGCAGTGAACACCAATTTTTTCCGTGAACAAACGGTGATTAACATCAAACGATACGAAGGTCGCCAGGTCGGCTTGTCATAAGCAAAGTATTTACTGGAAGAGTGTCTGCGAGTAGAAGCTTCGAATCATCATTTGAAAATGGCAATGGTTTATAAATCAGCAAACATAAATTTTAAGCCAGCTTAATACAGCTATACATAGCCCACACACCTATATTTACAGTTTAGAATCAACATTTTGTTTTTTTTCTGATGAACTCAACAATACAATTTTAATTTACATTAGTTAGTTAGTAGTTGCAACTATACTTTATTCTTTTAATAAATGCAGCTCTTGGAAGAAAGTGAATAATATTTACTACGCAAACAGCACAGCAGCCAGATTAGTTTGTGTTTTATTGGTATGTGTTGTAAAAAATAATTTGCATTCTGCCAAGATCTGTATTATTCTAGAAAAGACGGAATATGTTATGTGACTGTGAGTATTTTCGTGTACAACTTTTGAACCCCCGTTTTTGCCCCATTCACGTCAACGTAGACCCATAGAATGGACCCCTAGATTATTTTGGGAATAATTGGTGTAAACAAATTTATAGCAACAAAAAAGAACTTGTTATTGTTGTGCTAATCACTCTGTTCTATGTTTTTCTCTCTGCTTTAGGAGATATGTAATTACATAGATTAAATACTACCATATGTTACCTTAGTTTTGACATTGGGTTTACAATTATTGTTATAAAATCTTCCTCCTCTCCTCTCCTAATCCTCTTTGGTCTAGCGGTTCAATTGTTGAATTCGAATGCGTGAGGTCCCGGGTCGGGCAACAAAAAGAAAATTGAGTTTTTCCAATTGTCTTATAAAAAAAATATTGCTCGGGATTGGAAATGTGCCTGGTTGGCGATAGGCTTGCCACCTATCACATTGTGGGACTTATTGTCTTCGGCTAGTCGTGGGTGCCCTGGTTGTGCTTCTGCCTACCACTTCGGGGATATGGGCGTGAAGATACGAGTACTTTTGAAGTTATACTTCTTTTGGCGCGTTAGGAAAAAATGATGAGGGTAAATTTTTACGATGCGCGCGCACACCGTCACGAAAAACCGACATGATGAAGTTAGCTATAGATAACATTTTAGTTTTTATTAAATATTAAATAAAATTTATTTTACTAAATAATGCATTATAATAAAACTTTTAATGTATTAAATACCTTTTTTCTATGGTTAGTGTCATTTTGTCTACAAATGTAAAATAAGGCAAAAGATAAAATTGTTAAAAAGATTTTTATCTTATTACGCCGAAGAAGTATAACTTCTAACGCGTGTACATAAGTACACACATTATTATTATTATTGTTTACTCTTTGTTATAACATACAGAA
Source organism: Calephelis nemesis (assembly GCA_002245505.1). Taxonomy (NCBI): domain Eukaryota; kingdom Metazoa; phylum Arthropoda; class Insecta; order Lepidoptera; family Riodinidae; genus Calephelis; species Calephelis nemesis. The sequence continues at coordinate 178,268 of NJDD01002551.1, forward strand.
ACAGACTAGTTGATATCAAACTTTATCCCAGAACTAGCAAATTTATAAACGAAAAGTGTAAAACATGTACGAACAGTGTGAGTGAGACATGTTATAGGAAATGGTGACTGCGTACCGGCGCGCGTGAGCCTGGGTTTGCTCACCGCGATCGTGATGGGGGTGTGCTGTCAGTTCGTCAAATAAATTTCGGGTTGGGGTGGCGCGAACCTCGTAAAATTCAATGACTCTAAGACTCAAAACTCAAAACTCTCAGACTCTCTTAGTCGTAAGCATCATAGTGTCTATCGATCTTCTGTATGATACACTTTGGAGAATCCGCACAGGGTCTGCATAATTTTATCCAACTGTCTTTATTTTTAAAAACTAGGCGTACTTTGCAGGACGTCTTACCCTATCACCCTTATATGATCGATACCCAACGGACACGTAGAAAGATATTTGCCAGTTCATTTGATGTTTGTACTGAAAATCACAAGAATACTTTGTCAGAGTCAGTTTTTCCGGAACAGCATAATCTGAAAGTATTCAATGCAAGTGTTTATCTTCTGCTGCCACTTTAAACTCTACCTTGGCTTTATGTCAGAAAGGTTCCGAGTTTTTACTCTGAAAAACGAGTTGGCATTTTGAGAAACTCGAAGACCCATACAAGACAATCTGCACAATCTACTTTATCACAAGTTTAGAGTAGTAGTAAACACAATACTTCTTGTTTTCTACCATACAAAATGTGACTATATTTACGCCTTAATACTGGAAGAGTTAGGCAAAGGTAGAATTAGGGCATCCAGGGCTAGTCAAAGACACAAAGTGGTAGGTGGCAAGATTACCGCTAGCGGGACACATATTCAACCCCTGGTAAAGTTGTTGAATTATTATTTAAAAATGTTCATTGAAAAAAAAAATATTTTTCACGTTACCCGACTCGGGTATCAAACTTTAAATGTCTCGAAGTAAAGCCGCATACTGGACTTCTAGACCACAATGGCGATTCTACCCGGGAGTCAATTTTTGTACAATTACCTGTTAGAAGATATACAACATAAAGAAACTATAACCTTTTTTTCCTTATAGGTATATAAGAACAATTAAAAAGCGGTTAAATTTAGATCAAGTATCTTCACGCCCATATCCCCGAAGAGGTAGGCAGAGGCACAACCAGGGCACCCACGACTAGCCAAAGACACTAAGTCCCATAATATGATAGGTGGCAAGCCTATCGCCAACCGGGCACATTTCCAATCCCGACCAACATTTTTTTTATTAGAAAATTTGAAAAATCCAATTTTCTTACAGTTGGCCGACCCGGCATTCGAACCCGAGACCTCATACAGTCAAGTCCAACACCCGGACCGCTAGACCACAGAGGCGACAGAGAGAGGCTAAATTTAGATCAAGCGATAAATATCTCAGTTATAGAAACAGTGTAATAGTGAATGTAATTTATAATTATTGTGAACGAAAAAGTATCTTCCAACTGACGTCCCGGCCGCGCCTCACGTGTCATGTTCGATAATAATATGCTCTTTTGTGTTTCGCGTTGTGTTGCGAATTATGAAACGGTTAATTAAGATACAATGTTCCCATATTGAATTCTGTTTTCATCGATTATTGTTATTCTCTTTAATTTACAAGCCATTATTATGAAGTGTATTTCGTTAAAGCGCTACTTTTCATTATTCGTTGCAATAATTAATATTAAAATATAAATGTTTCAGGTTGTTTTTACTCGATTTTGTAAGATTTTGAGAGAAAAAAAAATGTTGAGAGAAGCTACAGATTTTGAAAGACAAGTAAGGATTTTATGAAACAGAAGACGACCAAGCAAGATAAGAAAACGAACAGCTGTATCACGAGCGAAATCGGAAACAGAAACCTTAAAGCAAGAAAAAGATACCCCGAAGCTTTATCATACCCATGGTCGATGGAATGGCTTTAATACACGAACACATACATACACACAACGTACTCCCACACACTGATCAACTACATAATGGAAATAGTTTCATAAAAATCTACACATACTTATGCAACCAAACCATAACATAAATTATTTGCCAAATAAACCCGAGGAACAATCTAAAATTTAAATGAAACTCCACTTCTTACTCTGCCATTTTGCAAAAAAGTTACAGTTTGGTTGTGGTTTCAAATTCAAATTTTCGTTTTTTTATGTTGTTCGATTGGCACAACTTTTTTCTATTTTGGTGCGGAGTTTAAGTTGAATCTATCGTGTATAGTATTAATAAATGCAATGCTGTTTTAGTTAAAATATTCAGTGTGTATTGCGAATTTAATAATGAAAAAAAAATATCGTACAAAGAGTTAGTCTTAAACTTTGCATCGCTAATGAAATTTCGTATTCGTAGTCAATGAAAATGTTATAGTAAGCTTATGGCGAATCAACTTTCTTAAAAACGTCTACAACTAAAGTTGACGCCGCAAAAGTGAAGAAAACAGTGATTCAGTCACTGAGAACAACTTTGGGAAAGATAGCCGCTGAACTTTCTGTATCTGACGAGTTGATCCGTATTATTGTAACTAATCATTTGGGTATGAAATATGTTGCCAAACGGCTAGTCCCAAAAGACCCGAATCTTCTCCAAAAAGTCTTCTTCTCTCGCATGAGAGTCACTGAGTTCATGCAAGAGCGAGTCATCATGGAATGCACTGTCACTGGTGACGAAACATGGGTTCCCGAGTTTGACGTGGAAGCTAATCAATAAGCTTCGGAGTGGCATCTTCCAACTGGATCGAAACCGAAAAATCTAGGCCAAACTCGTTCAAAGGCCGAAATCATGTTGGTATTTTTTGTGATTATCGCGATGTTTTACATTCGACCTCCATACCAAAAGGCCAAATGATAAATAAGGTATATTATTTGAGCGTTATGCGGCGTATAAGAAAGGAAATTCGAGGAAAAAGTCCGATGTGTAAAGAGAAAATTCTTGGATTTTGCTACACAATAATTCACCTTCGCACAAGGCCAGCATTATCAAAAAATACCATTGAAGAACCACCATACTCAACAGATATGGCTCCAGTCGACTTCTTTGTTTTTTCTAAACTCAAAGGTTCGTGGCACATGTTTGCAATCGATAGAAGACATAAAAGAAAATTCCTGGAGAGAACTGAACCCAATTCCGGGAACAGCGTTAAAAATGTTTTGATGATTGGATTATTCGTTTTCGTAAGTGTATTGTTTCTGAAGGCGCAAACTTTGAAGGTGATAAAATGAATTTTGATGAATAACAAACAATATGTGTTTTATTGCTCTTTTCCCGACACTATCTTGCCAGATTATTAAGTGTATTGATTAACTATTATTAATCATTTAAAAAAGAAGATTATTAATTATTTAAGTTAAAATCAGATTGTAATTAGTATTTTTAATCTAGATTATATTGTAAATATTATTATTGAAAAAAGATAAGCCCTCTGAGTTTCTTTCGCCGGATCTTCTCAGTGTAAGGCCGCGATTCCGATCCGGTGGTAGTTTAAAAAATGTCGACGCTCACAAATACCACTTGTATGGTTCATGTGAATAAAGATTATTCTGATTCTGATTCTAATCACTACACTTACGCGCATACAACGCGCATTTAACGTTACAAAACGTAACGATTGCAATAAATACACGTTTCACATGTAAATATAATTTTGTTGTTGGAATATTTAGAACTGTGTTTCGTCAGTTTCTTCTATTAACCTACCCAATTAAGGTATTTTACAACAACATATTTATTTGCATTTTTTATATGTATTTATTCTAAAATCGTTCATTGGTTGGTTACGCTAGGGCTTGACAAAGCGGTGACGGCGACAAATATTAAATTTAGTCATTATGTCTAAAAATCATAATATTTTTTCCAAAACTTCTAAACAGTTTCGATGTGTTTATTGCTAATGATGAAACACCCTTTTGTTTTATTTAATAGTTATAAAACATTTAAAATACAAATGATAAACCCGTTATATTTTTCGTCATGTAACTTGAAATAATATTAATTTAAATTTCTGTTCTCATTTATTCCCAAGGAATTCTTTAGTAAGGCAATTTTAAACAGAGATGGATGGACTCCAATTAAAAATAAACACATGTGAACACCTTCCGCAAATGGTATTTGCGCCTAGATTGCGAGCCAGGCTTTAACTCACAATCTTATATTACAAATGTGTAATGAAAGCTTAATGTCATTTAGAGGACAATAAACATTACAAAATTTCACATAACTGCTTGCTTACATTTTATAACGATAAACTTACAAGGAAACTCTTACACACATACACACCCGCACACACATACACACACACATACACACACACACACACACACACACACACACACAAACACACTGGTATTATAACTGTATAATATATATTATGTAACTATTTGTGTTTATAACTACAGAACTGATTATGTTTATGATGCTTTACTTTTATTAGTTAAAAGAAAATTTATTTTTCAAATTATATTAGATTTTCAATAATGTTTACATCTGTCTAGGGAAAATTGTAATTTTAGAAGAGCGGAGTCCTCTGGCATAGGCTTGTCATGCCTAAAAAAAGGCTCCTACCAATTATTGTAAAATATTACTCCCTATTTGATGAAATAAATTATTATTATTATTATATTAAACAATAATTTTCATTTTTTTTAACTTCTTTACTTTTAACCTAAGCTTTATTTCCTCGTGCCGCTATACTCTTTTTTTACAGCAGAAGATATCAAACAAGCAGTTGGCGTTCCTTATGGAAAGGGACAACAATCGCCTATAGATATTAGAATTTGTTGTTTTCCTCCTGTTGGTCTGGTGTTGAAGAATCACAGACCTCCCTATCAAAAAACTAATAAGAGGCGATGACAGTTTACCATGAGTCATTATCAACAATATCTTTAGTGGTAGAGTGATGTGCAGCCACTTGCCCGAGTTGAAACTAAGAATTCACCCCCTACCTCTTCTAGCTGTTGTGTCCGTGTGCTGTTCGGGTGCAAATGATTGGACAGCTACACTTGCAAAATATGCAAAATACACTCGATGCACCTATAGGATGTGCGGCGTCAGTAGTCCACGGTTGTCCCTAATTATTTTATTAAGAGTCGTTTCCTTGTTGGCTGTCTCAAGATATAGAAAAAAATATACTTGACTATCTGTATGGCGCGATGATATTTCATATTACTTTATAGTAGAAGATCCGAACTTACATCGAGCTGATAATTAAATAAAACATATTTTATAGTCAAGTAAGTATATGAGCGATCATATTTAAAGTGGATTGACTAAACAAATCCTGGACCGAATTTTAATTATTTCAAAAAATGTTTCACATGTTTCCATTTTTTTAGGCAACCCTATCTATATATAAACATAAATATGGCTGGCTATGAAATAAATATGATAATCCTTTTAATACCTTGGTTTTGGTGTCTATGTTGTAATATTCGTGGTTTTTATCTCGGAAACTTTTGCTGGGTTTTTGGAGACTTCTTGAAATAGTATCCGACTGGGTGTCGGGATAACTGTAACTAGCCAAGTCAATTATATGACCGAAGAGCAAATTGCCCTCTCAGCTTAGGAGTTTATGAAGTTCTCGCGGGGAAAGATTTTAAATCTTTTCTATGTCAACTGTAACTGTTCGAGATTTAATTGATTTTTTTTTCCAATTGAATTATCTTTTTAAATAAAATTTATACATAATTGAGTTACGTAAGTTCACGGGATCTGGGTTACATTTGTTTGTGGTGTAATGTATTGAGCGGTTCGAGTGCAGCAACCTTTTATCTAGGCACCTTTAAAACTATTACTTCAAGACCCTAAAATCTCAAAGAAGAGTGTGATTGCCAAAATTCTCCTATTTGTGAGTGTCCTGAGCCATAAAAGCATATTCAACTTTCACAATGTTCTTAGAATCTCGAGACAATACACGCTACAAATACCCCCACATATATTTTAATATTCAAGGTCTAAATATTCCTTTTGCTCTATACTTAACCGTGACAAAGGGCAATTTATGGTTCTTTGTTTTGCCGGCGCTTGTAACCCGCAGACTAATGAACGCACTTAGATAAAGTGGCCACTTACTTTGTTATAATTGTTATGGTTGTATTGCCAGATAAAATACTTTGTCTGTCTAATCATAATTAGGTGTGATTATCGCGTAAGTATACCGCGTGTTACCACTACACCAATTTCACTTTTCTTTGATAGTTCATCATCTACTTAAACAAGTTCCCCACTAGGTCACAGGTAGAGTGTCGTTTGGTTTGATCCTGATAAACTTTGGTGAAAACTTTGCGTCAGCTGACGACATACCTTCACCCCCATTTGTTTACAAAGTTGGAAGAGAAGCTCGATTGATATGAGCAATACCATAATATATTAAGATCAGTGATATGAAGACATCATACAAATGTGACTTTTCGGTTTTAATAAGAATACTAATAGGAGAGCTGGGAGAATAAAAATACATGATTACACGCATACATTAACAAAATATACAGGCTAATACGTTGGTTGACAAGAACGTACAAAAAGTAAAACTAATATTTTTTTCACTTCTTTACATATCAACTTCCCTTAATTTTAAAACAAATTCAGATCCAATGGCCGTATTCAAATAATCGCACCTACAGCTAGGGTGCAACACCGTCACTTATATAAATAATGTAATTTTTCAGGAAAAGCTTTTGAAAATTCGACATCTTAGTATAACGTATAGGTATTTTTGATTAAAGATATAGACTTGTTATATTTAAACTAGAACATCAAACTTTATGCCAAAGTAAAAACAAACATTTTGTAATTTTGTTATAAATAATTATAAATATTTAAAACTTACTACCCTCCCAAAATAATTGTTAAGTTGGCAATTGCGTCACATCAATAAAAGCACGCGAAATTATACTTTTTTAAAGTTTTATTAATTATAGTAGAAAACAAGTATAATATTTTTTGATATTTACCTTCGTCGGCACTTGGTAAAACTACCAAATATTCATATTTTTAAATGTATGTTTCTTGTTTCGCTTATAACAGCATCATCAGGGCTAGAACTTAAACTACTGAACAATATTTTGATTAATAAACATAAATTCATTTCATAGCTGTGGGTAGATACAAAAAACTTTAATACGTTACACAATGGAATTGCTAGCTATTGATTTTTTCCCCGCTGAATTGTGCAATGAAGCAATAATAATAATAATAATACTGAAACATTATTATGTAATTGAATTTATGGCAAAAAATAATTACTTGTTAGATTATATTAAAATACTAAAAAATATTTAATAGAGGGGATGTGTTCAATTCTATTGGGTCATTTAGTTGTGGATTATTTTTTCTTTTATTAATTTCTAAGGCTTCTAAAGTATTAACGAATGGTATTAATTTCCCAGTTCAGTGGAGAAAAATCAATAGCTAGCAACTCCATTGTGTAACGTATTAAAGTTTTTTTGTATCTACCCACAGCTATGAAAAGAATTTATGTTTATTAATCAAAATATTGTTCAGTAGTTTAAGTTTTAGCTAAGATGATGCCGTCATAAACGAAACCGGTAGGCTATTTATAAAATGATAAATTATAAGTGCTACGTAAAACAGTACAAGTGTTTCTTCAATTAAAAATATGAAGTGTAACAAAATTAAATCTTATTATTCTTTACAGAACTTACTTAATCAGACTTTTCACTTAAGTCACAGCCATTGTACCCGTATGGTATTTAAATACAATTAAGCCGTAATTAACAGTATCAAATAAAAATCTTTGCTTATTTCTAATTATCACGGCATGTACCCATTTTGTAAACACTTTTATAAATTAAAAATTAGGAGAAAAAGGACAAATAGCCATGAGTGTAACCACCATAATATGTATAAATAAGTAAAATTACTTGATAAAACATACTATCGTTATTTGACTCATATCATAACATAACACATCTAAACATAGTTCAAATATACAAAAACAACAGCAGCTCCAACATTAAAAGTACACATTAGTTTTCTGAAATAAATGAGGTGTAAAAATGTAAACCAGATAAAACGATACAAGCATCCGAATGGCATAGAAATGATGGAGCCAAACCAAATGCAGTTTCTAACGAGCGGCTCTAAACAAAAGTGCAAGCGCGGGGAGAGGGGGGGGGCATCCATCAATCGGAAGCGAGCTGAGAGAGCGCACCGGATTGATGGTGCAGGTAGCGTTTTAAATAAACCGGCACGCTTCAATGGCCGACATTCACTTTACACTCCCGACAATTACCGTTTGTTTATTTCACTTGAACTTTGTCAGGCTCATGCTGATTTAGAACTATGTCTGTAGATTTGTTTTTATGGTATTGGAAGGCAAACAAGCAGGCGGATTTCCTGATAGCAAGAAATTCACGCCGAATAGAGACACCAAAGTTGGTAATGGTGCGTTGCCAACCCGAAGCCAGGATGTTAGGCCTCGAGCAAAGTTAGTATACTGGCTACCTTATTTTCCCTACGGAACACGTCAACGGTAAGCACTGACGTTATGGCGGCAGGAATAGATAAGGCGGTGGTACTAATCCGAGCGAGTCGGTGCGAAACTGTACCACCTAGTAAAATGTCACGGTTTTTGCCTATGCTCGCCTCTTACGAGCTGCTTGTGGTTTATTCTGCAAAGGAGCTCAGAAAACAGAATATTTATAGGACACATGTTTCTGATCTGATATTTACGCTTAGCATATTTTCAATGTATTCTACTGTATTACACTGTAATATATTTGGTTGAGAAAATAAGCCCCGCTAAATACGGGAAGTGATAAGGAAAATTAGCTGTCGCCACCAACGCTACAATTTTTAACAAGCTTACTGTAAACATTTATGCCCTCTGAAACTGTCAAAACTTTAATAAATCTTAAAGAAAGAAAAAATTTCGCCCCAGACAGGATTTGAACCTGTAACCTTTCGTCTCAAGCCGACGAATGCTCCAACCAATTGAGCTACTGAGGATTCAAGTCCCGTGGCGAAATTTTTAATTCCTTTCCAACCCGTTAACGCGGGTAGCTATGTCCCATGTGCGAAATTTTTTCTTTCTTTAAGATTTATAGAAATTTATCCCACGCACAGGGCAAGTGCTAAAAAAATAAAAAAAAAAACAAATAAAAATTCGATGTCAAAACTTTACTTGAACACAGGATATTATATTTAATATTTTCCATCGTCGGCACTTGGTAAAACTTCCAAATATTCATATTTTTAAAGAAAGAAACACTTGTACTGTTTTACTTATCACTTATAATTTATTACTTTGTAATTAATAGCCTACCGGTTTCGCTTATACAGCATCATCAGGGCTAAAACTTAAACTACTAAACAATATTTTTTGATGTGTAAATATAAATTCATTCATAAAGAACTTTAAAACGTTATACAACGGAGTTGCCAGCTATAGATTATTTCATCACTAAAAAAAATATGAACAAGATATTATGCTTTTTTGGGTGCTGATTATGTAACTCAGTTGCCAACTCAAAATGGAAAAGTGTACATCAAAAGACGTCATTAATGTGTTTGCTATCTCTATTGTATTTCTGTTGATGGAGATTCCTGTGTTTGCTATCTCTATGTATTTCTGGAGATAGCAAATGTAAAACACGTCATTTGACTGATGTACACTTTTCTATTTTAGTTGGCAACTGAGATACTTACATAAACAGCCCCCTGGTCGAGAAACAAATTGACATGTCAACTCTGTAATTTGGTATTGCTAATCAACTAAAAGGTATTTAAGTCCCAATCACTAAATACTTGACTCTAGGCCGTGATCTCAAGTCACATGAATGCGTAGACAACACAAAAATAAAGGGCGTATTCAAATGAATTAATTAAATTTCCCTTTATGTTTGAGTTCAAATCCACCATCTCTCCTCTGATTTACGCAACATAAAAAAGATCGTTAATGAAAGCTCGTGACAAAAACTCGTGACGTCACAGTCGCAGTCTTAATAATGAGCCCAATAAATCAGTGGGATACGTACGCGTGACGGACAGAAATACGCGCCCTGATTAATATGTAGCACTCACTACAGCGAAACACGAGGATTTTTAACGCAAGCTATATCTACTGCACGATCGATGGTCCGGATTGTAATTGAGATAGGATTATTGCGAGCTTTATTGAAACGATCGCCGTCCAAGCGTTATTTATGTAAGGTGAGAAAAATATTGATTGATATTGAGATTGGACTGGTCGGCATTCTTATTGTTTTGTATTTTATATAATCGGATTTGACTGTGATTTTAGCTGGATTATTTCAACCACGTCTTTGAATTAAACCAAGTCAAGCGTGATGAATCATGGTGGTACAATACGTTATCAATATGACTTTACTTACTTAAGTCCTTATTACTTTTGATTTACCTAACTACTAATTCGAAATTATATATTCCCTTACATTTTTTTATTAGAAGAAAAACTAAATAAGACTAGGTATAATGACTGGTGTCTTCTCTAGGATAGCAGATCACCAGGCCCTCGGACTTCGAAAAACGGATACCGGAGCCTCGTGCACATAGGGGTTTAATCGATTATTAGTTCTCAATTTGAATTTTCAAGCAGTAAAAAATAAATCATATAATTTAATTATCATATACTTATATTATGATACATGGACGTAGGTAGCTCCTCAGGCCAATCTCCGATAAATGTAATGTATCATTACGTTAATTATTGTAAACATGTTTAAAAAAGAAAGACAGGCAAGCCCGCTGAGTTTCTTGCCAGATCTTCTCAGTGTGCGGCCGCGTTCCGATCCGGTGGTAGATTTATTATTGTATAGAGGCGTCACTGGTGCATCTTGTAGGTTTATGTGAAATAAAGATTTATGATTATTATTATTATTAGGTATATTGGATTAGTTTAGATCACATAGAACAAGTATGTAACAAAATGAGAATAATAATGGCAAAATTTTACATTATTTAGCACCGTATAAGGTTAGATTACAAATGTACAATGCACTGGTAGAAAGTATAATAGCATATGGTCTAAGTAGCTATGGTAGAACATTCAGAACATATTTAGATAAAATTGAGCAGTTACAGTTACGCATTTTAAAGAACCTTGTCCCAAATTCTATTAGAAATAAATTTAAATACAATCCTGATCAAATATTTAAACATTGCAATGTAATGCGCCTCCAGGATAAAGTAAACATGACGCTAATAAAAGAAAATTATTTTAAATACATCGAAAAACGGAAAACAGGACATGTTACTACTAAACAAATAGCGTCTAATAAATTGTGCACATTATCTGCTAATAATTTTTATGGTAAACGAACGACCGAGTATATAGTACCACGATTAATTAATATTAAATTAAACAAAGATCAAATAGAAAATATTAACCGGTTTAATCTTAAGTATAAACTTAGAAATTTTTTTTCAACATAATAATATGTAGGTACTTACTACAATTCATACTATCGTATAAATAGACCATTATTTCGATGTATGTTTATTTTGCATAGGGATACATACAAGTATAGAATACTTAATATGATAACATCACATTAGAATATTAATAAAATATTGTGTTCGATTGAGTTTTAGTTTGGTTTTAGTTATCCCCCGTGTTGGTCCGGGCTCCTTTGTAGAATAGGCCAT
>NJDD01002553.1:11203-24899 GCA_002245505.1 Calephelis nemesis
TATTGTACGGGCTACGACCGTACATTGACCATATGCTTAAGCATAATGCAGCATCAGCAGTTTGGTGTCGCGGTCACCGGCCGCGACTCACATAATTTTCATACTTTTCATCAGTTCGTATCCGACCTCCGCGTCGTGCGTTCTCATCAAATCAGTATCATAATCAATATCAATATCAAATCATATTAATCAATCGCGTCGCTCGTCTAGCCTCTATCATAATCAATCAAAACTAAATAATCAAATATCATATAATCATTTTATCATAGTTTTAAGATGAATCAATAATCAGTGTTGGAATCATAAGTGTTTGTATTAAGAACTATATATTAAATAGTATCAGCAAGTCTCGAAAAGTATAGTTATTTCAATCATCACTTAATTATCATAATCATCATCAAAAGTCTGTAGGAAGCTTGCGAAAGCCCCTACAAATATAATATATTTATTATTATAAAAAAATAACATAGCACATTTCAATTTTTTCACTCGGGTTTTATAAGACGCTTGTTATCGTCTTATATACTTATATATGTATTTGCGGACGCTACCTAATCGTTTCTAAATTGATACCACATGTAATATAACACCGCCACTCACTTCGTCTCGAGTTTTACTAGCGTGATTATGAAATATTTATACGTTTGGTTTTATCATTCTAGTGTGGAGTGATTGATGGTTGACTTGAATTCTTATAACCGTTAACATGTTACTTTTATTTAAGTGATTAAAGGTGGCATTTTGGCGGATAATTTACTGACTTCAGTTAAACTTTTGTTTACTGCCGCTGTTTTTACCTCATGCCATAATACTGTCACATTTTTAATCAAACTATTATATTTTTGCGTTGATATATAAATATCCTATTCTCCTTATGTACTGTTGTCTATTTTTTTTTGCAGACAAATAAACGTGTTTCATAATAGTATGAAGAATACGTCGCTTATAAGACTCCAAAAGTTAATAAAGCATTGTCAACCGTTTAATGCTTAAATGTTAGTAAACTGCATTATATGGCTGGAATTAGATTTTTACCTATTTTAATTTTGCTGCGATTTGTTCACATTATTACCAGCATTCTATTTATTTTTGCTGCTAAATCACATTGTTTGTTACTTTTGTGTTTCAATTTGAAGGATAATATAGTTGGTTAACTTATCAAATTAGGAACCTGGCCTGTAACTTTTTGACCGCCTCGTTGGTCGAGTGGCTAGCGTACACGCCTAACTTCATCGGCAAACCGCGAGGTTCGGGTTCGATTCCGGACGGTGGCAGGCATTTGTGTGATGAACATTTAGATGTCTGCATTTCCGAGCCCGGGTGTTTATTAACTTTATTCTGGTATCTATTTAAGTATTTCTATGTATTTTAATTGTCGACTAACACCCATAACACAAGCATATAACTTGGTTACTTTGGGGTTAGAAAAAACCTGTTATTAGTATTTTTATTTTCTAATACGAGTTATTAGTTTAGTGAAATGTCTGAAGTAAGTATCTTTTTGCTTTATTTTTAATGTAAACAACTAAAATTTACAACATTTTGTGTAGGTTTTATTCTATTGGCAAGTGATTGATCGCTGACTTCAATTTTTGTAACCGTTATCGTGTTACTTCGATTTAAGATAGCATTTCGGCGGATAATTTACTGACTTCAGTTGAACTCTGCTAATAGGCTACCTCCGTGTCTTCGGTATAAGGCATTGCACTATTACGTTTTTTAGTCAAAACATCCAAAATCCGAATTGTTTTTTTCTCGCTATGTAAACTAGTTCAATGTATTTGTAGATCGTCAAAGCTAGTACAAAAAAAGACTTCACCACCGATACGGAAAGCTGTCTTTCTGAAAACTAATGTTTAATAAATAATATACATAATAAGTATTCCTGGACAAAGTAAGCAAATTATATGCTTGTGTTATGGGTGTTAGTCAACGATACTAATATAGAAATACTTAAATAAATACTGGAATAAATTTAATAAACACCCTGACCCAGAAATACAGACATCTAAATGTTCATCACACAAATGCCTGCCCCCGTCGGGAATCGAACCCGAACCTCGAGGTTGATCGGTGTAGTTAGGCGTGTACGCTAGCCACTCGATGTTTGGTGGCAGAATGTAACAACCCTATTATAATTAATTAATTCATTAATTAAGATTACTGGATTAACAGTACAGTTTATTACTTTTCTTTTACTTTATACTTTTTTAAGCCTTTCTCTACTTTTAAGCTCTATCTCTTTGAACTCTGTGCTCCATTTCATTAAAATTTAAATGTCATTTGAATTGATTCTAGACGTTTTGTAGAAGCACTCGTTATTACTAGGTTTTTATTAATGTTTGCTTATTACCAAATCCCTGGAAAAGAACAGGATTGATTTTGATCCGGTTTTCCCTAATTTAATAACAAGGACTTGACTGCATGAGGTCCCGGGTTCGAATCTCGGGTCGGGCAACAAAAAGAAAATTGGCTTTTTTCAATTTTCTTATAAAAAAATGTTGCTTGGGATTGGAAATGTGCCTGGTTGGCGATAGGCTTGCCACCTATCACATTGTGGGACTTATTGTCTTCGGCTAGTCGTGGGTGCTCTGGTTGTGCCTCTGCCTACCTCTTCGGGGATATGGGCGTGAATATACTTTTTTTTATATAACAAGGTTCACAGTGTTAACCCTGATTTTGAATCAAGACTGTATTGAATGTTTAGTGTTTATAAAAATATTTTAATTAAAAATGTTATACAAACATAACTATAATCAAAACCAAAATATAATCAAATACCAAATATTTTAACAACTTGTTAATCACAAATTCATAGCGTATAGATAATCACAGCCAATCAAATAGTAATTTAAAAGATCGCGTGTTTAAATTTAGTCTCTTTTGTTAATAATTGCGTAGATGTGGCAATCTGTTCTTTTATGGTTATTATTTGAAATGTTTTGTTTAGATTTTAACGTTGGACCACCCAAGAGGATGATAAATGATAGCTTTAGTTTGCTATATATATTACAAAATCGTAAAACAATGTGTCTGTACATGAAAAAGATCTTTTAATTAATACATTTCAGTTTTAGCACTCGCCCAGTGATAGAAAAAAAGTCTGTTTTCTCTCTTGTCTATCGTTGACGAATATGTGCTGTTTAACTAATCAACTTCTTCTAATATTATAAATAGGAAAGTTTGTTTGTTTTTATTTTAATGTTTTAATTAAATACAAAGTTTTATTTCATATTATTGGAAGGCAAACAAGCAAACGGATTTCCTGATGGTAAGAAATTCACGCCTCCTAGAAACATCAAAGATGGTAATGGTGCGTTGCCAAAGCAGAGGCCAGGATGATAGGCCTCGAGCAAAAATAGGTTTATCGACTACCTTAACCGGAACACGTCGTGACGTTGTGGTGGCAGGAATAGATGAGGCGGTGGTACCAATCCGGGTAAAAGGCTGCGAAACTCTACCACCTAGTAAGATGTCGCAGTGTTAGTGACGATAAGCCTATGCTCGCCTTTTACGAGCAACCTGACAGGAAGTCAGATGGTCTATTCTGTAACGGAGCCCGGACCAACACGGGGAAACAACTTTCTCTGACGGTAATGATATTTAGCTACTGATCATTAAAACTGTGTCATAAAAAGGTTAATAATATTTACTAAAAGTACGGGGTGTGCTTGGTACTATTTTATAATTTCTTTTTAATTTACCTATTTTTTTTTCTTTTTTGAAAGTTAGTCGAAAAACGAACTATGTAGCAAACATATTCAAGCTAAAAGCTAAACTTATATCATCGCTTTCAGAAATATATCAACTTAGGTAAAGTCGCAGTCGTCTCCTGTACTATAAAACTAGTTACACAACAAAATATTAAACGCATAATCACCGTCAGAAACGAAACAAATAAAAATATCTCCACATAATGACATGTAGTGAACTATTCCTCGCCCGCGGCGCTCCTCATGCCTCATTACCGACCCATTAGGTTGTCGTCTGTCTCTCACAAAAGAACATACGAGCCTAAAATAGTACCATAATTATAAATTATAGACTAATCTTGTTTCTCTTGATATCTATAACTTCATATTTAGTTAGGATTTCTACCGATTTTAAAGGGAAGGTTTTTTTATGTTTGTGACAAGTTTACTCCGCCAATTATGAATGGATTTTTATGATTCTTTTCTTGTTTGGTGGGTCAAGATTTAGAGAATTTTCACAAAAATTTAGACAAAAAAAAAGTAAAGTACTTTCACCGCTCAGGAAGAGATAGGCAGAGGTACAACCAAGGCACCCTCGACTAGTCTAAGACAAAAACTATCTTACAATGTGATATGTATTGCTACTATCGCCAAAAACCTAACACCAACCGGCAAAAAATCATGTTTATTAAGTATAAAACTGAAGAATCATATTTTCTTTTTTGTTGGCCGACCCGAGGATCGAACCCGTGACCTCATGCAGTCAAGTCCAGTACCGAACCGCTCTATCACACAAGCAAGAATTTTGAACCATATTCAACAAAAGTTTTCTGAGTTAGGTACCTACATTTTCATATAATCGTATATGTATTACATATTCACCTTAATAATGTTATGTAGACGAATAGCAGTCGGTTTTTACCTACTTCAAACAAAGAAGGATTTTTTTTATGTATGTTAACCTACTTCTCTGTAAGCTATGAACAGATTTTGAACATTTTTTTTTAGATTTTTTTTTATCATGAAGTAGTCTCATCAAGTAGTCACAAGTCTAGTTCTATTGATTCTATATATATATCGAGAACACTTCTTTTTTTTGGGTATTGAGATGACATAGAGCTACTACAAATATCAAAAACCTTTCGATTGGGACATAGAATTAGTTATATAGATGTATAAGTTAATAAAACTACTGCAGCAGTACCAGTAATACTTCTTTAATTAACGAATTTTTTCATAAAGTACATTATTGAAAAAAAACAACATAATTTTATTATTCATTAAAAAAGGTGATCAAAATTACAAACATTGTTTATTGTTGTGTATTGCTCTATACCAAACATTTTCTGTTTCATTGTTTTTGTTAAAATGGTACATCCTTTCATTAAAATTTTTCATATGATTTTCAGTAGCATTAAATGCGTAACATTTGTCTATTTCAGATTTTGTATGTAAAATGCCTTTGATTTGTATTAATAACAACATTGGCATAAAAAACAGTAGAAAATCGTAATAAAACAGAAATCAATGTTGTCACGTCAAATACAGTAAATCTACTGTTAAAACAGTAGGGTTGGTAACACTGGGCAGGGATGTTAGGCCTCGACCAGAGGTAAGTTTACCGCTTACCTTACCCTGCAAAACGGAACACGTCATAACGTTGTGGCGTCAGGAATAGGTAAGGCGGTGGTACCAATCCGGGTGAGTCGCTGCGAAACCTCCTAACCGGAACACGTCAACGGCAAGTACTGAAGTTATGGCGTTAGAAACAGGTAAGGCGGTGGTATCAATCTACCATCTAGTCAGAAGTCACGTTGCTAGTGACGGTAAGCCTATGCTCGCCTTTTACGAGCTGCCTGGCAGGAAGGCAGATGGTCTATTTTGAGAAGGAACCCTGCGAATATTTTATGTTTTTAATAATGAAAATATTATAAAATGGATTGAAAAAATGGATGCTTTTGAGAGTGCAATTTTTTCTGTGCATCATTTTTTGAAACCTATAGCTTAGTAAAACGAAAAGTGAAAAAGAAATCGAAGATGGAAACAAAGCTAGAGGGTATTTCTTAAACACGTTCAAGTTTGATAAAACTCTCAAGATTATCACAAAGTGTGTAAAGAATTGATCTGATATCTGATTTATGTGCGAGATTACAACAAAACTACCCCTGCACCAATTAATTTGTATACAAATGGTCCCAAGACAATAACGTGCCAGACCGTAAAAAGGTTTTGAGATAAAAATGCAGTTAGCCTTCAAGGATTGTTTTGTCATAACTATTTCCTAAGCTTTTTGGTTCTGTACATTTTAAATATTAAAAATTTTGAATTTAAAAAACGTTTTTTGTTATGGTAATGGAAGGCAAACAAGCAGACGGATTTCCTAATGGTAAGAAATTCAACGCGTTGCCAACTTGAGGCCGTGATGTTCGGCCTCGAGCAAAAGTAAGTTTACTGGCTACCTTACCCTGAGAACCGGAACACGTCAACGCATTGGACCATATGGCGGCAGGAATTGGTAAGGCGGTGATACCAAACCGGACAAGTCGTTGCGAAACTCTACCACCTGGTAGGATGTTACGGTGTTAGTGCTTGTTACGGATTTCAGTCGTAATTTAATGTGTGATTAGTACCAAAATGTTTTTAATTTTAATGAATGAATAAATGAATGGAAGAGTGAGTAAATATACTCTTGATCGTGCACAATCAAACTTAAAAATGGTACAATTAAGTTAAGAGCATATTAATATAGTTTGTAAAACCTTCATTATTACAGTTGCAGTATTACTAGGATTTTTGTAAATATATAAGGATCTCTAAAAAGGTGTGATACCATTGTGTCTCCCGGTAGCAATTCGTCAAAGGCTTTATGGGATTGGATACAGACTCTGACGTTTTATCTGTCTCGACGCGACGCCGCTGCTAATTTGCTTTTAACAGCCAATCATTTTTTTTTTCTCATGGAACTTTTCAATATTGCTCTATATAAGGGTAAGGTTATATTAATGTGGAGGTAATATTTAGTATTGTTTTTTTTTATTGTTAATTACGCCTATTTTTTTGATATTTTTAACGTCATTAATTTTAACAACTACGTTTTTTTGTTTAGGATATAAGTATTATAATATTTATTTATTTAATAAGATAGCAAGCACTATTTTTGCTGATGGCAAGAAACAAACGTCGCCTATAGGCACTATAAATGTTATTAGTATGTCTTTGTTCGCCTCGGTGGTCTAGTGGTTCAGGTGTTGGACTTGACTGCACGAGGTCCCGGGTTCGATTCTTAGGTTGGGCAACAAAAAGAAAATTTGGTTTTTCCAATTTTCTTATATAAAAAATGTTGCTAGGGATTGGGAATATGCCGGTTGGCGATAGGCTTGCTACCAATCACATTGTGGGACTTAGCGTCTTCGGCTAATCATGGGTGCCCTGGTTGTGCCTCTACCTACTTCTTTGGGGATATGGGCGTGTGTTGTAAACTGGTAGACGTACTTACGTTCTCAAGCTACAAACCAGTAACATGTATGTTGTTTCTTACTATCAGGAGAGCCACTTGTTGCAAAACAACAATTTCGGTATTATATTACTAAAACGCTGTAAAGCTATTTGTCTCTTCGCCTGTCGCCCCTGAACCCGCTCCGCTCATCACATATTCAAACCCTGTTATTAATGCACGAGTGCCACATTGTGCAACATAATGACTTGCTAAACGATGGTATTAATTTTGTAGTAACATTTTAGATAAGTGAAAGATAAGTATTTGTTTAATGGCCCTGTTTATCTTAAAAATTACAGGGTTTTAGTGGCTTGCTTTTATTTGACAGTTGGAAGTGACAGCTAACTTGATAAATATGAATAAGAAAACTTTTATTAATTAACAGCTATGAATTAAGTGATCAGCGCATTAATAATACTTCAGTCAGCAAACATTAATAATAAACTTATTAAATAATTGCCGTAATAATTTCTTACTAACCAAATTATAATACGCTGCCTTAATAAATACATAAGATTTTAACACTTGAACGAAAGTTCTATATATTTTGGACTATTAAAAAGGAAGTTGATTGGATGACTGATCTATTAGCTTCAAACTGCCGTACTGGTATACTTTAAATTTTACATTGATTGCATTAAGGAATAGCCAATTGTCTCATTTGACAAGCGGGTAGTATCTGACAAGGTCAAATTTTAATTTCATTGTGATATTTCTACGAGCTTGTACTACTAGGTGGCAGAATTTGTAATTTACATAAGCGTAATTTAAAAAAAATACAAACCCTTTTGCACAAGGCTCACACACATTTTGAGAGTGTACTATTTCAAAGACATAAGAGTACATTATTATGTAAACTGCTACTTTCCCCGTGTTGATCCGAGCTCCTCTGCAAAATAAGCCATCTGCTTTCCTGTCAGGCAGCTCGTAAAAAGCGAGTATAGGCTTACCGTCACTAACACCGTGACATCTGACTAGGGGGTAGATTGGTACCACCGATTTACCTTTTTCTGACGCCATAACTTCAGTACTTACCGTGGACGTGTTCCGGTTAGGAGGATTAGGAAACCGGTAAACTTACTTTGAATCGAGGTTTAAGATCTCGATTTCAATTTGGCAACACAACTTTACCACTTTTGTTGTCTCTAGATGGCGTGGAATTCTTACCATCAAAAATCCGTCTGCTTGTTTGCCTTCCAATATATTAAAAAAATACTAAAAGAGCTTTGTACTAAAAAAAAATAGAAGAAGCGGGTTTAGAAACGGACGAAGTCATAGGCAACGACTAGTACTTTTCGGTGTCTGAAATAGTGGTTAAATTTTAATTATAATATTATATAACATGGAGATGATGTAACAACTTCTTTGCCTATTGGGGAACAACCTATTGATTAAGGTAACTGGATCATTTCACTTCTGTCGCCAGTCAGGTTACTTTGCAACATCAAGATTGGCTCCACCGTTT
Source organism: Calephelis nemesis (assembly GCA_002245505.1). NCBI lineage: Eukaryota > Metazoa > Arthropoda > Insecta > Lepidoptera > Riodinidae > Calephelis > Calephelis nemesis. The sequence continues at coordinate 19,857 of NJDD01002553.1, forward strand.
ACATTTTTTTGTCATCAGAACTTCAATTGATGGAACTCAAACTCAAATTATTTTTATTTTATAGGTAAGGCATCCTACTCTTAAAACATGTCAATGTTACTTACCTAAATAAAGTTATCCATACACAAATAATTACCTACATCACAAAATAAACTTAACAATACGAGTATTTATAATTTAAACAGATTATTATTGACATATTGACTACTCATAGATTACAAATGTGTTTTTTTAACTTGTTACGAAAATTATGTAACGAAAATTTATGCATTATTAAGTATAACTTGAAAACTGTTAGTAATGTATGTGGGACTATTTCGGAATCATTTGCCATTTTTCGGAAAAAGAATGACCAGTTGTAGTCGGTTTTTGCAGTTTTACCGCGCTTAATTACGGTATGAAATTTTTGTTTTTATTATTTTATAATTATTATTTGTAACTGAGATTTATTTTTTATTGTAAATGACGCATTCCAGTGTTCGATCAGAGTCTAAATATTGGAATGGCGTAAGTAAATCTCTTAAAGATAAAGCTGTCTTTAAAATCTATTATTATCCGTATTATTTTCATTCGTATCCAATAAAGAATTAAATAATAATAAACCCTCATTTACTTTTACTCTAATACAAAAAGCTGTTGTATGAAAAGTACTAAATATTTTTAATAAAAAATGAGAATGGTTCCTAAGGGCCATGTTATTTATCTTTGTATATTTATTTGCAAGTAAACCTCAAACAACGTATTACGTTTATTCCACGCTTGGCATTCTTAGTCAAATGCTATTGCAAATATTTTCTGTTAATTGTATGTGATTTATAAAACTGAAATCTAGATATATTACGATAATCCACCTTAGTTTATTATGTCCAACTATCATTAATATCAATAAATGGGCAAATAAACTTTTACAAGCTGCGATCAATATGTTTCTATAGATTATGTTTAGTCGTGATCTAAGTTGTCATAATTTTGCGATTGGCGCTAATATGTAGTTTTAGGACCTAAAACGTTGAATTTTATGCAAAATAGGCAATTATTTATACAATTTATTAATTTGTAATTGATTTGTAGTGCACGTTGGTTTAAATATTGTAATCAGTAAATGAAACACTTTGGAACCACACGTCACTATGAAACTTCGATATCGCCATGTTGTCGGCCATTCACAAAAACATCACTGACGTCGGGATATTACTTAAACTTTTTTATCGATAACTTCGTTTTAAATTTCTATGTTATTGTAAAGTTATTGTTTCAAGTTAGTAAACTAAGCAAGCTACGTGTAGTAACAGTGTTAAAGTAGCTTAATATATAAACCGAAAATTAAACTAGAGAAGCATTTTAATCGTGATACAAACACAAACTTTCTTACTACCTAATTGGTATAAAATCAGTAAGATATAACTTCGCATAATGACTGACAGCTCACCTGGTGGAAAATAATGTCAAAGTTAAAGATGGAGGTATAATATGCTACAAGTATTTTTAGCAATGATAATACTCAATTCTTGGAAAATAATGCTTTGATGAAGATAATTTCAATCTTAAACACTACAAATTGGTATAAAAGAAGTGATAAAATTCTAGTTCTGGACATTATTATTTTTACGATATCATTATTAATCTGTCTGGATAATCTAGTGTTAGTTGATCGATGTCATCGGATCACCTCACATAAAGTTGTATCAATCTGAACGGCAGCCAGCAATAAAACTCAGATGCTTTATTACCCGCCCACTTATATGGACGTATCCTTAAGCTTGAAAGTCCTAACTGCCCAGACTTTCATAGTGGTGTAAATAAGCCGCTTTATCCCACAAATAGCCGCTTTACGTATCATCATTATTTAAATCACCTCAGTGGTCTAGGGGTCTGACGTCAGACTTGACTTCTTGAGGTCCCGGGTTCGATTCCCGGGTCGGGCAACAAAAAAATAGAAAATGTATATTTTCATTTTCTATTAACATATAACGTTGCACGGGATTGGATATGTGCCTGGTTGACGATATATGGTTGGCAATAGGCTTGCCACCTATCACATAGTGGGACTTAGTATCTTCGGTTATTCGTGAGTGTTTGGTTGTGCCTCTGCGTACCTATTCGGGGATACGGGCGTCAAGATACTTTACTTTAATTTACCATTATTGTCTAACCCTGTGGATTATAACATTGCAACCAAAATCAGAGGAAACTTAATTTATTTTATTTATAAGTTGTTGTGCGCTTCCATTCCACTCCCGAATCAGAAATATGGCCAAACACTGAGAAGTACACACAACACTTTATTCAAAATGAATCATAATATTGTAAAGTACAAAAAATATACTTACAGTTTTTATTTTTTTATTATACTTAAGTGCATTTTATACAATGTGATTACTGAGAGTGATATACTAGACAAATTATTATCAATTAAAAATATAAAAATAACAACAAAACATTACTAACTATTTTTACAACTATTACAATTATTATAAACTATTAGTCCCCGTATTGGTCCGGACTCCTTTGCAGAATAGACCATCTGCCTTCCTGCCAGGCAGCTCGTAAAAGGCGAGCATAGGCTTACCGTCACTATTACGAAACGAAACTCGACTCGAAACTCTACTACATAATAGGATGTCACAACGTTTCGAAGCGACTCGCCCAGATTGGTACCGCCATCTTACCTAGTCCTGTCAGCATAACATCAGCGCTTGCCGTTGACGTGTTCCGGTTCGGAGGGTCAGGTAGCCGTAAACTTACTTTTGCTCGAGCCCTAACATCCCGGCCTCAGGTTGGCAGCGCACCATTACCACCTTTAGTGTCGCTAGGCAGCGTGAATTTTTCAGGAAATCCGTCTGTTTGTTTGCCTGCCTATATAACATAAAAAACATAGAAAAAACAAAACAACACTAAAATGCCTGTATTTTTGGCAACGTGTACCGAAATTTTTTTTTTCAATTTTTTAAACGACAATAATGCTTGTTTAGTATACACACTTTTCGGTTGATCAAGCTTTGAAATATCACATAGTATATATTATCTAAAGTACTAGCTGCTCTGGCGAACTTTGTGCCACCAGTTCAGTTTGTATGGAAAAATGAAAATGTTTTTTTAGCAGATGATGGGGATTACAATAGTATAATATCCACAAGAACGGATAAGTCCACAAAAACGGTACAAAAAGTAGCTAATAATCTTACTCAAATCCTATATCCTATAAATATATATTCTATAATAACCAGCTGAATTTCGTTACGATCGGTTAAAGTATATTCGGCGCAAATCGCGGTCACGACATAAAAATAATTACATAAATGTTAACAATGCTTTCTTCTCGGTTGCTTGTTATATACCGCAGTCCCGCTTTAGTCACTTTTAGTTATTTTTTAAATATGTCGTGCAAAATTTTCTCATCTAGAGTTTCATTATAAGTATTGATATCGTCGGTGATTCTGTTGTTCACAATATACAATATAATATTAACATGTTACACAAACGAATATAGTAAATAAAAAAATTACCACGCTAATAAAAACCGACTTCGAACCTGTTAGTAAATAGAACATATGAATAATAGGAGTACATTATTAACATTAAATCTTTACAATATTTTACTATTTTTTTTTGAAGTCGGTTTTTATTAATGTAGTTATTTTTATTTGATACTTTTTAGTTTATTGCTGATATGATTTGATTTAATAAAAATAAACATCGGGATAGGTGAAAATAGATAAAAATTCTCATAAAATAAAAGCCAATGGGACTACCTGAATAAATTTTTTATGGGACAAATTCGAAACTATTACGCATCAACCCCAAAAATAACTACGTAAATCGGTTCAGAAACTTCGGCGTAATCGCTGTACATACATAAAAAATATATACCGGCGGGATTGAGATCCTCCTTGTTTTTTTGAACTCGGTTAATTATACGCTCTAAACTTATTTGGGACGAATGCTATATTTTTTTTTAGTTGAAACAATAACAAAGGACATAGAACATTTTAGACGAGTCAGAATAGTCCAGATATTAAAAATTTAGACGTTTTTAATCAACGTTTTTTGGGTAACAGATTAAACATCCTCGTCTGTAGAAATGTCGCATACAGACTAATATAACAGCACTAAAAGTGTTTTGTCTATTTCTATTACTTTTGTTGAAAGAAGAAAGCGATAACTTAAAAATAGTTTAGTGAATTTATAATAAAATTACTGTATTTAAAATTTGTTTATTAAGTTCACAATAAAACAGTTTCTTAAGATATTTCCTGAACTAAAATAATATCAAGGACAATTCTGTTTGAAATTAATTGCATTGTTTCATAAATAACGTGTTTATCTGGATATAAATCATTCCCTGCTTATAAAAAACTTAGGAAACTAGCCATTACTTTAAATTGCTATTAATTACCATAAAATATATCATAATATATACATATGCAACTTAAACAGATTAGCTATATGCTATCGCGAACTATTTTATAAATTTTTTGAGTGGAATAATTTGACATACATTACTTTGAAGTAACATTATTTGAAGCAAATACTTGCAGCTAAGTTTACGCATCTATAGAGCTCTAAAACAGCCTGTCAAATGCAAGCTGCACTCGCTCAAGGCTGGTTCCGTACAACATTAAAGGTATATAAGAAAAAGTATTTTTATTTTAGCACTTGCCCTGTGCTTGTGATAATATTCTATAAATTTTAAAGAAAGAAAAAATTTCGCCCCAGACAGGATTTGAATCCTCAGTAGCTCAATTGGTTAGAGCATTCGTCGGCTTGAGACGAAAGGTTACAGGTTCAAATCCTGTCTGTGGCGAAATTTTTTCTTTCTTTAAAATTTATAGAATATTATGCCAAGTACAGGGCAAGTGCTAAAATAAAAATACTTTGCGAGAAACGTAAGTTATGGCCATTCTAAAATGTGAATTTCATCTAGGTAATGATGAGCTCATTTGGTGGGTACTCAGAATTGTGTATCTATAGGACATAACTACCCGCGTTAACGGGTTAGAAAGGAATAAAAAATTTCGCCACGGGACTTGAATCCTCAGTAGC
>NJDD01002553.1:26640-43286 GCA_002245505.1 Calephelis nemesis
AAAAACCGACTTCGAACCTGTTAGTAAATAGAACATATGAATAATAGGAGTACATTATTAACATTAAACCTTTACAATATTTCACTATTTTTTTTTTGAAGTCGGTTTTTATTAATGTATTTATTTTTATTTGATACTTTTTAGTTAATTGCTGATATGATTTGATTTAATAAAAATAAACATCGGGATAGGTGAAAATAGATAAAAATTCTCATAAAATAAAAACTAATGGGACTACCTGAATCAAATTTTTATGGGACAAATTCGAAACTATTCCGCATCAACCGCAAAATAACTACGTAAATCGGTTCAGAAACTTCGGCGTAATCGGTGTACATACATAAAAATATATACCGGCGGAATTAAGATCCTCCTTGTTTTTTGAACTCGGTTAATTATAAGCTCTTAACTTATTTGAGACGAATGTTATATTTTTTTAGTTGAAACAATATCAAAGGACATAGAACATTTTAGACGAGTCAGAATAGTCCAGACAATAGATCCAAATTTCGACGTTTTTAATCAACGTTTTTTGGGTAACAGATTAAACATCCTCGTATGTCGCATACAGACTAATATAGCAGCACTAAAAGTGTTTTGTCTATTTCTATTACTTTTGTTGAAAGAAGAAAGCGATAACTTAAAAATAGTTTAGTGAATTTATAATAAAATTACTGTATTTAAAATTTGTTTATTAAGTTCACAATAAAACAGTTTCTTAAGATATTTCCTGAACTAAAATAATATCAAGGACAATTCTGTTTAAAATTAATTGCATTGTTTCATAAATAACGTGTTTCTTCAACAGATTAGTTATATGCTATCGCGAACTATTTTATAAAACTTTTTGAGTGGAATAAATTTGACATACAATACTTTGAAGTAAATTGTACAGCAAACACTTGCAGCTAATTTTACGCACCTATGCACCTCTAAAACAGCCGGTCAAACGCAAGCTGCACTCGCTCAGCGGTGGTTCCGTACAACATTGTAGGTAAAAAAGAAAAAGTTCACTAAATTCACACTTTTTGCTATATTATGTTAATATTTTTGTTTCGAAGTTTTGTTATATGAAGTAAATAAAAATTTACAGTTTTCGAAAGTTTTGTCACGTCTGCGCAATAAGATGTTGCTGCGTACCAAATGTCAAGATCCACAGAAAATAATAATAGCTTTTCATTTCCTTGCGAGTTGAGTTTCAAAAAGCAGAAAATTGCAGCATCAACTACAAGGGACAAGAAACTTGAGTATTTAATATAAAATTAAGTTAGATACATCTACGCGTTTCTCAGAAAATGGACGCATCTGTGATACTCCTGATGTTGCGGATGTCCGTGGGCGGCATTGATCATTTTCCATCATTGAACCACTTGCTCGTTTGCCTCCTCTTCTATAAAAAAAAGATGGACGGACACCAAAGTTCCTTTCTTCATTTGTTCGTTCGCGATACGGGTTCCTAAAAAGAAATTGATAAGTGGGTTAAAATCACATTCCAAGATTCCGTTACATAGAAACGTAGATATGTTCCTACTAAGTTAAAAAAGTCAAGGTTGTGTCTTACTAGGACAGCGATGTTCCCTACTGGCCCGTGTGCTAGGCCTAAATTTAAGGCCTATACCGGCTACTTTAGCCTTCGGACATGAAATACACCACGACTACAACAATTCTTAGCGGCGAACAACGAACTCGGGCCATTCCATCCCATTCCTATGCGATCAATGGTCCTGTTGATAGTAACTCATTTAAACCCATGCTCGCGTCGCAGGAGCTTCTGGCCATGGAGGTAGATGTTCTATGATACTCAGAATAACTTGACCAGTACTAGGATTTTGTAAATAATACTGAAGCAAATACACTGCTCTCAAGCACTCCTAAATAAGTGGTATATTGAATGATTGAAAATACACAAATCATTTTCAGAATTCATCCATTTCAAATTTAATGCGAAAACAAAAAGTTTACATTAGTATAAGTACAAAATTTACAGCTATTTGAAATTTTACAACACAATAACTAAGTTCTACCACGTGGATGAATTGAAGTCTCCATTAACTAATGAGTCTTGATTAAATTGCATTTGTTTTGATTTATACAAAATGTATTTCGATGTTATCGAATGATTAGGTACATCGATTTCGGTGTGTTAATCAAATATGGACTAATGTCAGTAACACATCATATAACTTTCGGGATTAGATCAATTCGTATTATTATTCAAAAAATTAGCAATCAAATTCTGCCCTAAATTTTCTTAATGGTTGTAATAACTAAAAACGACAAGGGTAACTTGCTTTATACCAACATGTTAACTTCACATCGTATCTTATCATCTTGTTGTCAATTAATACTTGTACTGATGTAGAAGTATTACTGTAAATATTCTTAAACTAGTTGACGTATTTTGACATATCACAAAAATTTCGAATAATCCACAGAAAAAAAATAGTGTACTTCGGGGAAGTTTATTAGGCCCGCTATCATTTAAGTATTCCGTTAATGACATTCTTTATGAAAAATGCATTTCTTGCAAATGTAGGCGCTAATAATAGTGTAAATATATTATTTTTAATTCTTAAGGTAACAATTTAAGATATAAACTTTTTAGGATTTATCTTAGGATCTTATTTTAAATAAAATTCTTGAACATTTAGACAAACTTAATGAAATATGGTTAAATAATTATTGGCTTCAAAGTTTCTTAAACGATTTTTGCTGATTTATTTATACCTGTCTTTTCCGTAGCAACGTTTACTATGTTTTTTAGTCGTTACATCTTATAAACATGAAAAACGAAAGTTTAAAGACGCTAATGTGAAACACCAATTCATTCTTGAAATGCGATAATCCGTGCAAAATATGATAAAAGCAAAATCAATGCGCATTACAATTTATCATGGCCAATACCAACAGAACTCCGCATCGTAAATACAGCAACCGTGGCACTGTTCGACAATTTAGTTACTGCTGCAACAGTATTATCACTATAAATGTCATCGTTCCTGACAAGTTATCGCCTATTACAATGACTTTACACGCAGAAAGCTTATATCGTTTATAAATATTGTGATATTAAAGGTGCGTAAGTACACGCCCTACCCGGTGACAATAATCTAGACTTAGCTAAGATATTAAACGAACAATTCTTGTAAATTTGTATAATTAAAAAATTGGTTTGGATCGAATTTAATGCGTAGAAAAAGTACCAAAAAATTGGGTCACCCAATAAAGAAAATTTTATTAAACATTAGTTTCCATTAAAAAAACGTTTTGTTACACTCCACGTTCATGATCGTATCGTTCTTAGATGATACTGCCAGTGTGCTAATATTATAATAGTATATATAATCTTTCTTTTAAATCTTTTCTTTTGAAAATATTTGAATTAAAATATCTATATCCCCAACTTTAAAAAGTTTTTATTAAAAAAACACAAAAAGCACATTTATTAAAAAAACACAAATTTTATATTTAATTTACTAGTTTAAAAAGCCATTAACAAAAATAATTTTGTAAGATTAATATCTCAACAATTTTCAATAAAAACTCCCATGAATTTAAATACAAACATTGAATAGTCTGCATTTTATTGTCCCTGTTAATTATGATATCATACATCAACCATACAAAGGGAGCTATTAAAATATCGTTAAAGACCGAAGGCGGGGTTAGGAAAAAAAAACAGATCATGGCCAGTCAATAACTCAGACAAATGGACCGTATTATTACCGCATTATTCAAAATCTCAACCCCCAGGAAGTATTAAGTGTCAAACATATTAGTTACGAGTTGTGGGAGAGGTTGCATGAATTCATTATCCCACGACACGATAAACATTTTTGTAATCTCTATCAAAATTTGATCAAATTAAACAAACGAATGAGCACAGACTCATAATTATTTATTGTACCTTTCTTTCGTTCAGCTTTATTGTCTTTTTTTGACCTTTTTAGGATAATGGAAGGCAAACAAGAGGCGGATTTCCTGATAGTAAGAAATTCACGCCACCTAGAGACACCAAAGGTGGTAATGCTGCGTTGCCAACCTGTTGCCGGGATGTAAGGCCTCGAGCAAAAGTAAGTTTACTGGCTACCTTACCCTCCGAACTGGAACACGTCAATAACAAGCATTGCACGTTATGGCGGCAGGAATAGTTAGGGCGGTGTTACCAATCCGGGCGAGTCGCTACGAAACTCTTACTATTCTTCTTATTATTTTTCATTTTTTCTTCGTAATAATTAAAAGTCTGAGCAAATATGACAGTTATTTTCTTTAATACGAAGCGACAAACAGAGGTTCGACCGTACACTGATACTATAATGCAATATTATATCAATGATAGGAGTACAATGTGTCAATAAAAAATGACTACTTTTACGTGTTTCATAAAGTCGTGGTTTGACTACAGTGAGCAGTATAAAAATGTAATGTGATAGAGGCCAAAGGAAAATATTTGATTTTAATATTGAACTTTCCCTTTTTTTTAATATTGAAAATTCACAGTAGAAAATTAGGCAAAAACCATTTCTAAATATTTTTGAAATTCATACAATGAAAACGCACCAAAGTTGACAATAGCCCATACAAAATTGTAAACATCTTTAAAACCACACTCTTAGTGATCTCTTTATATTTTTTCTAATACGTTATCCGTAAAGGTAGGTACTTTATTTGTTCCATACTACTTAGGATTAAAGGTTCATACATCCTGGGCACAGTTAACCATTGTGTTATTAACCTTATTATGCTATGGGTTCACTAGCAGGCAAATGTTATTAAACACAGTATTTTATTTCCACATCTTCAACTATTTCTATAGCCTGTTTTATAATCTCAGAGACTGAAATGACAGATGTAAATATCAAGTTTACAAATAATATACCTGTGTTTTTTCTATAGAGCTGTCCTTAGTGGTTTGTATTGTGTGCAGCTAGATATGTTTGGGAGTTTCAGCTTCCGGTAAGTCCAATTCATTCATAGCGCACTATTTTGCCTGTTTTGTCACGTCATAATACGTAAACATTTTTTGGCGGGAAATTGCAAATTATTATTTTTTTTATTTAAGTATGGATTTCCGCAAAGTAACGCCTTATTCTATCATTTTTCTAAATACCCATATTCCGATTGTCCAGTGTAACTGATTATAATCCAAAGCCAACTCGAACTGCAGTTTTTAAAGAACACAGAATATTTTATAAATAGAATACGAGTATATTTCATAATTCTGGCATAAAAAATCGGAGAATTTTTTAATTAGGTACACTAAGAGTATGTGAATTATAAGAGAAATTTATGGCATACATATGCAAAGTTTTAAAAGACATGTGTATTGATAATATTTCAGAAGATAATTACTTAATTTGGATAGATAGCAACCTATTTTTCAATATTGTAAGGTAAACGTTTTCGTTAAAATCTACTCTAGGCTGAGATATCTTTTTATAAATATTTTACGGGATGTTTTTAAATATAACATTTTCTTGTGGGAACTTCCCCGACTTCGTGGTAGGTAAAGAGTAATTTTATAAAGTTATAAGAATTTCCTTACCAATGTTTATCTTATTCTGAACTATAGACGTTGGATGGTCAGCTACAAAAAATACTAAATAGTAACTATTTCTGTTATATATGATATAAAAATGCAAAAATGTTTAAATTTCTGTCTATTTTCATTTCAAATTTGTTATGATGATGTTAGTGAATATCACTATAGACATATAATTAACTAGCTGCCTGTTCCGGCTTCGTTCGGATGGTAATTTTTTTTATCATTAATTAAGATGTAAGCTATCCTATATCTCAAGTTGGACCAGACTGCTCACGGTGTGCCAATTTAATGTAAAATCGGTTATGTAGTTTAGGAATCCATCGCGGACAAACATCGTGACAGGAGATTTATATATATTAAAATTTTATGACACATTTTGTTTCTCTAAACGGGCTGCCAGGAGACAGCCAAGTAAATTGAGTAATATGGCAGTCGCGAAGAGTAGCTTTTCATAAAAAAATACAAAAAAGATATGTCTATTTTGATCGATGTCAATTTTCTAATAAAAAAAAATGTTGCTCGTTATAGAATATGTGCCCGGTTGATGATAGGCTTGCCACCTATCACATTGTGGGACTTAGTATCTTCGGCTAGTCGTGGGTGCCCTGGTTGTGCCTCTGCCTCCCTCTTCGGGGATATGGGCGTGAAGATATTTTTTTTTCTATTTAGATCCTAGCTTACTTACTTGCTAGTTGTCGTCAGTGCGATATTTTATCTACTGCAATTATAGCGTCTACTGAGATATTTGCAGATGTAAGATGCATTCGTACGCGTTTGTTGCGCTCGTACACGTTTGTTGATTTTTTGAAATTAAGTGTACCGGCTACCTTATTCTCCTAACCGTTATATATTGAAACACGTTATATTGCGAAGCTATTGCGGCAGGCATAGCTAAAGCAGTAGTACAGATCCGGGAGAGTCGCTGCAAAGCTCTACCATCTAGTCATATGTCACTGTGTTAGTTACGGTAGGCCTATGCTTGTCTATTACGAGCTGCCTGGCAGGAAGGCAGATGGTCTTTTCTGCAAAGGATCCCGGACCAATACGGCGAAAGTAGTGGTTTCCATAGCATACTTTCAATACCATTGAAATAATACAATCTCCAAATATTTACGAGTTTCGAACTATCATCCCTTTGCCAACATCTATACAGGTTGGTATTTTTTTTAAACTTACATTCATGTTTATTACAACATAAGAACATTAAAAACTTTTAAAAGTAATTTTTTTTGTTAACTTTTTAAAATTTAAAACCATGATGAAACTGCGAGATCGCTGTCACAAAAGCATTTATGCGATGGACCAATAGTAAACTAATATTTTAAAAATCCAAGCTTTGTTCGATTCGGGCTTTTCAGAAAATTCAGGTACTCTTCTACTTTTACACTTGCAAGAGGTTGAAAACACAGCCGCATAATAACAATGCGCTACCACTATTGTTGCTCTCTGTAGGAAACCTGTTTGTCTTATTGTCAGGAAATTTATCAGCCTTACTATACTTTTTTTATATCTTCACGCCCATATCTCCGAAGGGGTATGCAGAGGCACAACCATGGCACCCACGACTAGCCTAAGACACTAAGTCCCACAATGTGATAGGTGGTAAGCCTTTCGCCAACTGGGCACATATCCAATCTCGAGCAACGGTTTTTTTATTAGAAAATAGGAAAATCCAACTTTTCTTTTTGTTGCCCGACTCGGGATTCGAACTCGGGACCTCATGCAGTCAAGTCCGATATATGAACCGTTATACCACATATACTTTGCTTAGTAATATGGTAAAAACCTACCTATTTAAGTAATATATTAACGCTGGTGACTGTACCGTGGAGATGGCCATAAACATGTCATCAGGCCGATTACAGCATTCCAATAGTCCTTGGTCCGTCGTCTTAGAGGCAACTCCGATATTATTTACCGTGATTTATAGGTTTACCTACAATGGCTGCTCTATCTTTTGTATTTTATTCAACTCTTTGTTGCTGGCGATCTGTTTTATATCACCGTATCTGTTTTGTTCAATACAATCTGTTGCATTTAAATTTTATACTTTTGTAATGAGACAGTAGGATATAAAAGGTTGATAGATTCGTCCATAGCTTAAATTACTGGCACAAGGCAGCTAACAAGCACATGGCTCTCATGATGGTAAGATGGTAAGTTTCGTGTCCTATAAAAAATGAAAATGATTTATTTGCGGAATATGTATGTTAAAATGTTGTTATAAAGATATTTAAGAATACATAATATTCTACCACATTGCGGTGTGCAAATTAAATCTTAAGAAGTAAATAAAATACATATGTATTTATAAATACATTTAAACATTTGAATCGAGCACTTATTTATATTTTTAATAGACATTTTATTTGTTTATATGTTTAGTAATTTTTATAATTTAATTTAAATAAATTTAAAGGTAGATTAATTTTAATCCTATCTACCGTACGCTACCACCGGGTAGGGTATAAAGTCTGTAGATAGATAGTTGCGTCTCTATTCTGCCTATTATGCAAATCTACCAATTGTTCTACCCTCCGGATCGAAATGACAGTATTTCGGCGACATGATGGCGGCAGGAATAAGTAAAGCGGTAGATTCTAACAAATAAACTGTTGCTATTGTCAAATTACGCTTGCCTCTTGCGAACAGCTTGATAGGAAGGCAGATGTTTTATTCATCACAGAAGATTTAGAACTTCAGAGATTCAGAAAAGATCCAGAACTCGAGAGAAATAACCTATTAGTAATGTCACCTTGAAGGGATTGATTTCTGTAACGGCTTATCTAATCTGGCTAACTATTGACTGGTTATTGCCGTTTTTGGGTAAAGTTTATCGGTAAATTTTGAATAAAATTTAAATTCAGGTTTGAATGCATCATAATATCTTTGCTGTAGGCGGTGTATACAAGCACGTTGGCAGACTATTTTCTAAAGAAGGATATAATAATTAATTCTAGTAATCTTACACTTAATTAAATTTAAGTTTAATTAAATTTGTCCAATACAAACCGGCTTGTTTGTATGAAAAGGATAATGAATGTGAAGGAAGCCCGGCAAGTCTGCCAAGATCGTGACACTTGATACTCTCTGCCTACGGCGGAAAGACTTGGCGTGAAGGTATGTTTGTATGCATATACAAAAATAAAATAGTAACATTCTTAGATCCGTAACAACAAATACATAACTGTTTAACGTGTAATTAATAACAGATTTTGTTATTAATTGCTGAAATATATGTATATACCTTAAATATACTTATATACCTTTGCCCCTGTGCTCTAGCGGTCCGTTTTTGGACAATTTCATAAAAAAAACAATAAGATGTATTTTTTTATGAAATTGAAAAATAAACAAGCAGACGGAACTCCTCCTAGAGAAATTCACTCCGCCTAAGGCACCAAAGGTGGTAATGGTGCGTTGCCAGCCTGAGGTCTGGATGTTAAGCCTTGAGCAATAGTAAATTTACCAGCTAGGTACCTTTACTATTTTACCATTCCTCTGAACCGGAACACGTCAACGACAAGCACTGACGTTATGGCAGTAGGACAATTCGGGCGAGCCGCTGCAAAACTCCACCTCTAGTCTGATGTCAAGATGTTAATGACGATAAGCCTACGCTCGCCTTTTACAAGCTGTCTGGCAGGAAGGTAGATGGTTTATTCTGCAAAGAAGTCCGGACCAACACGGAGCAGTCCGTTTTTTATAAAAACAATTGTAACTTCATGAAACGGCGTGAGTAGGCGTATCTCTTGACTAACGAGACAGTTATGATTAACCATAGAATATGAAAATAAATCAAAGACAGAAAATATCCAACGATCACTTGTACTAGAATCTGAAGGCCGTATGAACAAACGTAATATCAAATATCATAGATAATATTTTATATGAAGCGTAGCCGCAGAACAAAACCCCCTGACCGCAGCTATTGTAATATAAATATGATGCGACCGCAGAACCTACTTAGAAATTACTGCAATCACAATCGTCTGTAGCTTCTGTGGTCTAGTGGTCAGCCGTTGATCTTGACGTCTTGAGGTCCCGGGTTCGATTCCCGGGTCGGGCAACAAAAAAATTAGAAAATGTATATTTTCAATTTTCTAACAAAAATCATGTTGATCGGGATTGGATATGTGCCAGGTTTGCGATATTGTGAACTTAGTGTCTTCGGCTAATCGTGGGTGCCCTGATCGTGCCTCTGCCTACCTCTTCGGGGTATATGGGAAACTTTTTTTAAATGCTATATACATTAATGAACCTAATATAGTTTGCATAGTAAACTTGCTGTTCCGACGAACTTCGTTCCTCCAGTTCAGTTGGTATGGGAACAATAAAGTATTGTTTTTACCAAAATTTATTAGTTTAATTACGTTTTTATGATATCAGAAGGCAAACAAACAGGCGGATTTCTTGATGGTAAGAATTTCACGCCGGCTAGAGACACCAAAAGTGGTAATGGTGCGTTGCCAACCTGAGGCCGGGATGTTAGGCCTCGAGCAAAAAGTAAGTTTACCTTACCTTCCGAACCGGAACGTCACGTCAACGGCAAGCACTGACGTTATGGTGGCGAGAACAGGCAGTAGTACCAATCCGGGTTAATTGTATAAGATGTATTATTTACACCAATGCCATAATTTTGTTTGAATAACAAATGGTTTAACTAGATCGAAACACTGACGCATATTATTTTAATGGTTTACAGTAAGGTACACAACGGTTTCCATTGACAACATATCACAAATATGTCGATGCAGATAATTCAGCGTGTGTTTTAGGTTATTGTCAAATTACGAGGATCTTTCCACTAGTAGTAACGTTGATAACATACACACACACACACACACACACACACACACACACAAACAGATATTTTCTATTGTCGGCAACAGGATAGTCATCCAAATAATCACATTTTTTAAAGAACTAGTAATGTTTGTACATCAGTTATAATTTACTAACTAACTACAGTAGCAACTTATGTTTTGATATACCATGGCTCACCATTGACTTAGTTCTTTTAGATAAAATGCTACATCCATCATCATGGAGATCACGAAATATATATACACCATATTATAAAATACTAGTGGTCGACCATAGGTCGAAATTTCGGGTATAGTAAATTTTAATATCTTGTTGATAAGAACGTCATCTTCATTTCTCAAGACCAACTACTTTGTTTCCAAACTTTTAAGTGCGCCTTCTGTGATCTTTTATTGTTATCATCAATATATTTGTTTGTGTGTGTCAAATGCATGGTAGTGTGGGTAATGTTTTATTTATTGATTGAATGTACTTTATAAGCATTATTATTGAAAAATATTAGCGTTCTGCATTTCTCCTACACATGAACTATATGTAAGTGCGTCAAATTTATGCTCCTGCGTTTCGTTAAAATGGGTCTAAAGATTTGGCATGACGTTTTAATATATAGATTCTTTATCGTTTCTGAAGTCCTTATACGAAAGTTTTAACGAGCAATTTTTGGAACTTTTTACGTCACTATTATATTAATATTTATGTTTTATATGATACATTCTTATTTGTAAAACGTATACTTGTAATGGTAGATATTTGAAGTTTAATTTAAAAGTTGCAGTTGTTATTGTTATTGGAAAAAACTTAATCGAATTCTCTTTGAAATTTTGAAACATGCTACTTCTAAAAAAATTTATATACAATAGGGTACAGTACAACTGTTTAAATTATGCGCTTGGGCTTTACACTTTTACTCTTTTTACACTTTATTTTTTATTTTTAATTTAGCTGACCTAATCTTAATTTAAACGAAATGATTAAATATGTGTAATAACAACTATAAAGATATTTTTAAAATACATCCGGATTTCCGAAGCTTGACGAATATAGCCGAAGCGCATAATTTAAATAGTACTTCTGTACGTCTTATATTATAATCTGTTTGGCATTTTGACACAATTAGTTTTTTTTCCTAGGTATAATGATCAAAATTTATTGCGCTGCCTTTTTTTTTTGTAAGCAAAGCATAAGTAAGATTTTTTTAAATGCTGGGATATTCTATAAACTGGGATATTTCTTCAACGCAAAGACTATACACCAAAATTGTAAACAAGAAAACTTTGCACCTAGGTACCGATTGTTTGATCCCAGAATGCTCTTATTAAAACCTCCGCCTTTTAATAAACTATAACTGCTACAAGTAAAGGAAATGCTCAATTATGCAAATGTGTATAATTTCCATGTTCGCGGAAACATAACTCTAAATTACCAGATAATCAACGTTTTAACAATTACTAATAGGTTTCATGTAGGCTCATCTTGTTGGAGATTAGGGTTGTCTGGAATATTAGCGATAGTTTTGGAAGGCAAAAAAGAAGACTAAAGATGATGCGTTCCCAGTTGCGACTGGGATATTAAAATCGGACAAAATCCAATCAATGAATCTCACATACATATGCCACATATACTCGTATATGTGAGAATCTCTTTACTGGATTTTGTGTATATAAATTTTGAATAACTAAATTAGTATTCCTTGCCTTGGCTGGTGACCGTGACTTGTGGCGCTCTTCGGAGGAGGCCTATGTCCAGCGGCGGACGTCCTCCAGCTGATGATGATATCCCTTGACAAGTTACACAAGTTGAATCTAACCCCAAAGTCAGACAATTGTATACTTGTGTCGCCTTTGTGGTCTAGCGGTTCAGTTGTTGTACTTGACTGCATGAGGTCCCAGGTTTGAATCCCGGGTCGGGCAACAAAAAGAAAATTGGATTTTTCCTCTTTCTAATAAAAAAAATGTTGCTCGGGATGGGATATGTGCCTGGTTGGCGATAGACTTGACCTATCACATTGTGGGACTTAGTATCTTCGGCTAGTCGTGAATGCCCTGGTTGTGCCTCTGCTTACCTCTTCGGAGATATGGGAACACACACATAATAGTTATAGAAAAACACACATATACATTTTTAATAACTAAATCAGTATCTCTTGACAAGTTACAAAAATTGAATCTAACCCCAAATTAAACCAATTACATATTTGTGTTATAGATATTAGTTAACGATACTAAACACTGAAATACTCAAATGGATTTAGAATAAATTTAGTGTATGTAATAATGGAGTGATTTAGATTATTGGTGTAAAGTCGTCAGAACAAAGTGTAAGTCCTGTAACAAATCCTCATTCTTTGTATCGTCTCCTAAAATTTTATTGCAGTAATATTAGGTAGTACTTGTAGTGTGTTGTCAGCGCGTTTCTTATTAAATTGATTATAATGAGCTTTGGTTTTCTGTTAAAAATTGTTATAAACACATTTCCGTATTTACTCAGATTTAAATTGAAAATCAATTTGTGTCGGAAATCGAAAGTTTTTTGATTAAAATTTCTAATCGGCACTATGATACAATTCTATTAATATTATAAATGCGAAAGTTTGTATGTATGGATGTATGGATGTTTGTTACTCTTTCACGCAAAAACTACAAAGCCGATTACGATGAAATTTGGTACGTAGGTAGCTAAAGACCCAAAATAACATATAGGCTACTTTTTAACCCGGAGTTCCCGCGGGATTGGGACTTACGCGGGTGAAACCGCGGGGTGCAGCTAGTTAGCCATAAAATAGCAACGTATTTATATCATTTTTGTTGTCGTCTTTTTTTAACGAGTGGAAATCCTCATGGATACCCGCCGCTTTTGGGGGAAGTGGCGGGTTATTCCGGACTCCTACTGGCTAAAACCGTCCTCTGTGCGTATTGGGTGACTGCGGGATCTCCGAAGAATGTACCGCTGTCACCATTACACTTGCCCGCAGGCTCATCCGCTCAGAAGACTTAATCTTCTGATACCAACACTTTGACCGATCGACCGACCGATCAGTTGACTCTCAGCCCCAACCTAACTTTTAGTCGTCTCTTACGACTGACAGAGGATACCGTAGCCCTATTCGTCGCCTGGTACTACAGGGCCCATCATCTTTGTTGTCTATAGACCACGATTGCTCTTGCCATGTGCTTGTTTGTTGTTTTATCAAATATAAAATTGGTGAACAAATGTATTTAACCCCACAAACACACTGATTCGTGCGTTTTCCACTAAAATATCTAGTTTTGTCAAAAATCAATTTGAAATTGTGTAATTCAGTTAAGTACACTCCAGTTAACATTGGATTTCTTTTCGTCGACATATCTCTTGATGATATTTTTTTGGTTATTTAGAAGACAAAGCTTTAACAGCTGTTATATAATATTACTGTGCTCAATAAGGCAGTACACTACAACAAGTAAAACAACAGCTTGCAACTTTACAAAACGCTAACAATTAAGCTACGTGTGGATTTAACATAAGATTTTAAACTTAAATCGGCGCGTATTATTAACATTTTTAATTATTTATACGGGATACTCACGATCTTCTTTTATTTTATTTGTCGATATTTCGACCTAGTTGCATAGGCCGTGGTCACGACGGGACTACGGCATCGAGCTGCAACTTTTGACAGGAGGATCTACTGACAGATGCCCAGTGCCCAGAAATGATTGTGACAAGGACGTTCAAAAAAGAAGAATTAGACGGAGGGTTGACAGGCTCATCTGTCAGTAGATCCCGTATAAATAATTAAAAATGTTTACATGTGGATTACTATTTTTATCTATGAGCAGAGCTTCTCCTGCATCAGCTCCTAACATTTGACGTCATCAAATGTAGAACGGTTCAAATCGTCAATGGATGTGTACTTTTTTGCAATTGGGTATAGGTATTATATGCCACAGCTTCTTTTATTAAATTTGTCAAGAGAAATGCTGTATGTTTTAATTAGACACGCCGTTAAGTATCACTCTTGGACATTGCCTAAAAGCTAAATGTTTAAAAAGCTTAACAAAAGCTTTGATGTGTGCTAATTATCTAACTTGCGATTCCGAGGACATTTCTTAAATCGTGTAACATACTCGT
The DNA here is from genome assembly GCA_002245505.1 of Calephelis nemesis. NCBI lineage: Eukaryota > Metazoa > Arthropoda > Insecta > Lepidoptera > Riodinidae > Calephelis > Calephelis nemesis. The sequence continues at coordinate 41,123 of NJDD01002553.1, forward strand.
GAAACCGTATACCAACTATGACAGTGGCCACTGTCAAAGTCACATTTTCATATTCAGTTACATTGTCATACCTCTGTTCTTGCGTATGTCCGAGGACGGAACAAAACTTTTTTTTATGATAATGGCAGCGTAACAAGCAGACGGATTTCCTGATGGTAAGAAATTCACGCCGCCTAGAGACACCAAAGGGGGTAATGGTGCGTCTCCAACCTAAAGCCGGGATGTTAAGCCTCGAGCAAAAGTAAGCCGGTACTACCTTACCTTCCAAACCGGAACATATCAACAGCAAGCGTTAGACGTTATAGTAGCAGGAATGGTAGGGCGATGGTACCAGTCCAGGCGAGTCGCTGCGAAACTCTAGCACCTACTATGATGTCACGGTGTTAGTGACGGTGAGCCTATGCTCGCCTTTTACAAGTTGCCTGGCCAGGAAGCACGTGGTCTATTTTGCAAAGGAGCCTGGACCAACACGGGGAAGACCTACTTGGGAAACCTACTTGTTTCCTATTCACTAAACATTATTTATCACTTAGCCAATTGATCATTCATGTGTCTTTAATGAAACGGTTTTTTTAATTTCTGATAAGTTTTCACAAGGAGTGCTAAATAACTTAAAACAGAAAAAGACTAGGTAAGCGGTACTGATGAGCTCATAGGCAACCCTGTTTCATGTGAAGACATAATAATTGTTTAAGTGGAAACCATCTTCACGTGGCGATTACCTCGTGAGTTATGGTCTACTTTATGGCCTAGGTGATTTAGAACGGGATACTTGATTGTAGCAAATTATAAGAACCATGGGTGTTGCTAATGTCGGGTTTGGATGTTAGTTAAGTGGTTGCTAATATCTAATCACGATACTTATAATATAATTTAGAAGCCCTATTATTATCAATACGTGTTAATCCTGTTAGAATAGGATTTTTAGCAGACGTTAAATATGAGGAAGTTCTTGATTGGACAGAGTTTTTTGTATTGTATTTTATTCCATTTCTGTAAGATCATGTTTTAGTTGTTCTTTTTTTATGATAATGGAAGGCAAACAAGCGGACGGATTTCCTGATGGTAAGAAATTTACGCCGCAAAGATGGTAATGGTGAGTTGCCAACCTAAGACAGGGATATTAGGCCTCGAGCAGAAGTAAGTTTACTGGCTACCATACCCCCTGAACCGGAACACGTCAATGGCAAAAACTGAAGTTAGGCGGCAGGTATAAGTAAGGCAGTGGTACCAATCCGTGCGAGTCGCTTCGAAACTCTACCACCTAGGTAGATGTCATAGTGTTAGTCACGGTAAGCCTATGCTCGCCTTTTACGAGCTGCCTGGCAGGAAGGCAAATTTTCTGTTTTGCAGAATTCTAGACGGACCAACACGGGGAGATTTATTACGTTTAAGTGACTGAAAGCACAAGAAATTTATGTAATTTATGGAATCTATAGTTTTTAATAAAGATCATAGACGTTACATTTACGCTGTTCTTTGGTCAGAGATGTTAGGCCTCGAGATCAAGTTCATCGGCTAACGTATCCTCCGTGCTGGAACACAACAGTCATTGTGGCGTCAGGAATATGTAGAGAGATGGTTCCCAATTTGGGCAAGTTGCTGCAAGGCACTATATCGCCCGTGTTCCTATTAGTAATAATTATGCAATGCCCGTCTCTTAAGTACTGCTAGGCACGACGAAAGATATGGTTTATTCTACACAAAGAACCTTGATTAATACGGTAACCTTCCTTCAGCCCAATTTTCTGTATTCAAAGTAATCGTAACCTATCGTATTATAGTTGATAAAGTAGTGCATGAAATCTTAACTGTACTTTTAGCAGGCGTGGAAGGTGATGTAGATGTAGATGCAGAAAGAGTGTGTGCAGCGTATGAATGGAGCGCTGCATAAGCTATTTCAAAGAGAGGTTTTTAATCCAAGTGCTAGACCGGTTTTGCAAAATTCTGCGCTTATCCCAACGAAGCGAGAATTGGTTAAAACAAAAAAAACGATGAGAGTAACACTAACACAGTCGAAATGAGAGCGCTATTGAAAATTGACACTCGCTGATTGCATTCGTAACAGTGAAATCCGATGGAGAGTAGGATTGAAAGAAAGTGTCGATGCTGAAATGAGAAGGGGCATGCACCGATAGTTCGGTCATGTGGAAAGAATGACAGA
>NJDD01002553.1:53268-71361 GCA_002245505.1 Calephelis nemesis
CGGAAGTTCGTTTCATGGTTTTGCAATTTCAATTATAAAAATGATATTTTTAGTGTATTTATTGTCCATATTTCTGTCAGGTGAGTTTGTTTCGACAATATTATTTTAGTAACATGTTAGCTTAAATACTAATGTAGTAATCGCCTCTGTGGTCTAGCGGTCTAGGTGTTCGACTTGACTTCACGAGGTCCCGGGTTCGATTCCCGGGTCAGACAACAAAAAGAAAATTTTCTTTTTCAGAATTTTTACTATTAAATTTTTTCTATTAAAATAATGTTGCTCGGGATCGGATATGTGCCTGGTTGGCGATAGGCTTGCAGGTGGCAAGGACATTATGGGAATAAGTGTATTCAGCTAGTCGTGGGTGCCCTGTTGGTTGGCCTACCACTTCGGGGATATGGGCGTGAAGATATTTTGTTAATGTAGATAGTAGTTATAATAAGAATTTTTTACTCTAATTAAAACCACTAAGCTAGTTTCAAAGTCATTTAATTTGACTTCAAAATATATTCTTAATCCGACTAAATGTTAATTGTATTGAGAACTTTTTAAATTACCTACTCTTTTTTTATGATTACTCTTTTTTTTATTGAAGTGAAACCTCTTTAGCGGCGTTGCGCACTTTTTTTTTTGTAATGGGTAAAAACTTCTAAACTCACGCCACGACACGTGACCTGATTCGTAGGACAAAAATCGTAAGACGCTCGTAATCGTAAGACAAAAATCGGCGCAGGGCGCTTGCGCAAATGTTCGTGTTGTCATGTTTGTGAACGATAGCGCAACAAATGAATATTGTATTCTACCACATAAATGATAGTACTTTCATACTGATAATTTAAGAAATTCGTGCAAAATTATTCCCATACTAAAGTACCAAAAATGCACAACTTTAATATTATTCAAGTTTTCACTTCTGCCAGCTTTCCCGGAGTGCAACCCGTTTTTTTTTGTAAGTTAGCACTTTCCATGAGGACTCAATTCAGATATTTAATTGCAACTCGTCTTCCATATCCTTATACTTAATTTACGATGAATATCTATCTCCCTTTGTTGATTTGGATATCTCCTTTTTCCATCCTTCAAGATCGTCTCCTGTTCTTAAAAATGGTGTGCAAGCCTTTTAATCGGTACAGGTAGTAGATATAGTCAATCAACAAAAGAAAATTATTTAAATAAAAAAAAATCCTTGCATCCACAAAGGTAATTGCTGTCAGTTTTTGTAGTTTACAGTATTATAACTGCTTTTTTCAGTATTTGCTGAAAGACATTGTGATAACAAAACTTATGAGAAATATCCAGAAGGTAACATTGGTCAAGTTGGTGCTTTTCCATGGATAGGAGTGTTACGGGTTCACATCCGTAAGCTAATTGCCTTTTTTATAATAATGGAAGGCAAACAAGCAGACGGATATCCTGATGGTGAGACATCTACGCCGCCTCGAGATACCAAAAGTGGTAATATTGCCTTGCTAATCTGAGGCAGGAATTTTAGGCTTTGAGCAAAAGTAAGTTTACCGGCTACCTGGAGGTACTCCGAACCGGTAAACGTCAACGGCAAGCACTAACGTTATGGAGGCATGAATAATTAAGTTTGTGGTACCAATCCCGCCAAGTCGCTGTGAAACTCTACCACCTAGACAAATGTAACGGTTTTGGTGATGGTAAGTCTATGCTCGCATTTTATGAGCCGCCTGCCAAGAAGGTAGATGGTCTTTTCTGTAAAGAAGCCCGAACCAACTCGAGGAAAAAAGGTCTTGTCTTAGCTATAAATATTAAATTCCTAAAAATTAAAATGTTGTGTTTTAGTATTTTTTTAGTCGAGTAGGATAAAAAATATCCTAAGGCGTTCCTGATCCTTATCAAGTTGCAACCAAATTGTTCAGTCGTTCTTGAGTTAAAAAATAGTGTAACTAACGAAACTTTATTTTATATCTACACAAGTATAAATTGGTAAGCAAATAAATAGACGGCTTATTATTTGTTTTCTAAGCAACCCACATATGGTTCTCCTCAGTGCTGGATTATCCAATAGGCCAGACTAGGCCATGGCCTGGGGCCCCCGATGATCAGGTTCAAGATAACTTGGCATGAATTTTTTTTCGAAATAAAATATTTAATTTGTATATTTTTTCATTTCTTCAAATTGAAAAACTATATTCTTATTTATTTTCTATGTTTATTTTATTTTGTTGTTAGTTTGTTTGTTCGACTGTTATTTTAAACCAATTTTCAAATTTCAAACTACGCGCTTAAACACCAAAACATTATATGATTAGAAAGCCTTGTTATGATAAATGAGGTGTTTGATTTTCGAAAAGGGGAGGGCCTTAAAATCAACATGGCCTAGGACGCCCTTTGGGTTTAATCCGGCACTGGTTCCCTTGGGGGTGAGTGTCAATTGTACCTAAACCTAAAGCCAACATAGATGTTACAAGTTGTACTTAATAATGTATGATACCCAAGATCCGTGCCTCACGTTGACGATACACCAGTGCCATGTTTGGTATCCTTAGATGATTTTTTTTTGAAAGGCAAACAAGCAGACTGATTTCTTGATAGTAAGAAATTGATGGATAATGTATAATATATAATAATAAAATGGTAAGAAACACGCCGCCTAAAGACACCAAAGATGGTGCGTTGCCAACCTAAGGCCGGGATGTTAGGGATCGAGCAAAAGTAGGTTTACCGGCTACCTTACCCTCCGAACCGGAAGACTTCATAACGTTCTGGCGTCAGAAATAGGTAAGGCGGTGGTAGTAATCCGGGTGAGTCGCTGCGAAACTCTACCACCTAGTCAGACGTCACGGTGCTAGTGATGGTAAGCCTATGCTCGCCTTTTACGAGCTGCCAGACAGGAAGACAGATGGTAAATAGATATCATACCCGTATACTATAGTATATTATACTATAGCATACGGGTATACTATAGTATACTATAGTATATTATACTATAGTATACGGGTATGATACGGGTATCTATTTCTTTTGTTAACACTAGCAAAATGTCTGCTAGTTCACCTTCCTGTAACATAATAAAGTATTATATCGTGACAGTAATACTAATACGCGATTGTTGTTAATAATTCGCTTTTATGTTTTAGATGAAGACAATTCCATGAAGGTGGCAGTCACAGGGCTGCTAATGATAAAACACAGGTTTGCCATCGCAATGGCAGATGACGTCACAAAAGTCGCGCATAAATACTTAAGGCATGTAGACAACTGACAATCCTTTTTTTGGAAAAGTAGAAAAGTAAAGTAAAGTATAGTATCTTCGACCCCATATTCCCGAAGAGGATCCAGTATATCTTTGAAAACAAAATGTATGTTCACAGAAATTCAAGTTCATTTAAAAGAAATTGTGATATACACTGTGTCAATACAAGGAATAAAAATAATCTTGCTGTGCATGTGTCTCGTCTCCACAGAGTAAGCCATTCTTTCAGGGGCCAATGTATACAGTTCTACAATAAACTTCTTAATTCTATGAAAGATCTTCCAATGAATAAATTTAAGAAATATGTTAAATGTAATTTAAATGAAAAGGGCTATCATACCATTGCTGCATATTTAGTTGATAGGACGGTTTGGGATTAATTGCTCCTCAGGATAATCTCTGACAAATATAATGTATCATTACGTTAATTATTGTAAACATATAAAAAAAAGACAAGCCCGCTGAATTTCTCACCGGATCTTTTCAGTGTGCGGCCGCGTTCCGATCCGGTGGTAGATTTATTATTGTATAGACGCATCACAGGTGCCTCTTGTAGATTTACGTGAAATAAAGATTTTTTTTATTATTTATTTATTATTTTATGAGGTAGGCAGAGGCACAACCAAGGCACCTATGGCTAGCCGAAGACACTAAGTCTCACAATGTGATAGGTGGCTAGCCCATCGCCAACTGGGCACATATCCAATCCCGAGAAACATTATTGTTGTTTTTCCGAGAAAATTGAAAAAATCTAATTTTCTTTTGGTTGCCCGACCCGGGAATCCAACCCGGGACCTCATGAAGTCAAATCCAACACCTGGATCGCTAGATCACAGAAGCGACCCTTTTTTGTACCTCTGTAAACCAACATTGTGTATTTTAAGATGAAACAAATGTGTTTATGGTGCATTGCCAACCTTTTTTATGGATGGAGAAGTTACTCAAGATACTATGTTAGGGTCAATGATTCGTTATATTCTGGGACTAGGTGGAAAGACTTTTGTGAAGAATAAGAAGAAAGACTAGCCCGGTTTATATGAGCGACTTTCTCAGTAGCCGCTTTCCGATCCGGTAATAGTTTTTATAATTATACAGACAGCATTTATTGTCCTTATGAAATATTATTTTATTTACTTTTCTAATAGAAACTTTCTTTTAGAGAAGACACGAAAGCTATGTTTGTAACAAATAATTATAAACCAGAGAACTTCAAGGTTGTAGACTATACCACTCACCCTGAGTTTGGATATTCTTCAGGTGCTACTCTAACATTAGTGGAATTAGACATGAACCAACAGCATAGTGAGAATTTCATTATTTATTTTTTATGTTATAAGACAGCGAACAATCTGGCGGCTTCTCTAATAGTAGGAGACAACCATAGCCTACAGACGCCATGGATACTGTGCTGACTGTTGCATCGTTATCTGGTTGTCGTTAACTTAGGCTCCGTATGTTAGTTAACTGACTGCCCTACCCTCCAGCACGGTAAATGACAATTGCAAGCACTAACGTAAACGCGGGGTAAGGCGGTCACCAATCCGGGTAAGCTGGTGTGCAATATTTTATCACCTAATTATGGTTGACTTTATGATATTGGATAGTTAACAGACGGATTTCCTGATGTCTAAAAAATATACGCCACCTAGAGTTACCAAAAATGGTATTGGTGCGTTGCGAACCTGTGGCTACTTTGTCTTCGAACTGCAACAAGTCAACGGCAAGTGCTGACTTTATGGCGGCAAAAAAAGGTACGGCTTACATACAATAAACATACTAAAGGATTGCCATTCACTGGATATAGATTCATCATATCCATACGCCAAATAAATAAAAGTAATCCTGTCCTTGTCTATCTGCGAGAATTTGTGGTTGAAAGAATATGTATTAGCTCTCATACATTAACTTTGGTCCATAACGTTATGTATTACTGAATGTTGATATCCATACTTCCATACTAATATTATAAATGCGAAAGTCTATCTATCTGTCTGATATGACGGATTTTGATTAAATTTGGTGAGCATTTAGGTAAAGAACAGGGTTTAAACTCAGGCAACTTTTTTTTCAAAAGTCAACTGTAATGGGTGTAAAAGTTCGTATAAAAAAATATACGTCGACGAAGTTGTGCGTAAAACAGCATAAGAGAAGTATATAAGAAGTAAGTAAGGAGACATCTTTTCACATAGAGATAAGGAGACATCTTCTCACACAGAAATAAGGAGACATTTACTCGCATAGAGATAACTCACCTTTTGTACATTTATATATATCATACTTCGTGCATTCTTTTAAAGTTTGTGAGATACAACGAATTAAACAAATAAGAAAACAAATATGTCAGGGGTGAAATCTTTATTCTTTCAGAAAGGAAAATGGGAGAAAGAAACGGAATAATTAGTACATTTGTTTGACATTTCCTTTTAATTTACAATATCGGTCATGATTTAAATGAAATGAAATTAAAATTATTTATTTGCGGAATATGTGTGTTAAAAAGTTGTTACAAAGATATTTAAGTAAAAACAACATATTCTACCACATTGTGGTGCGCAAATATTTAATTAAATTTAAAGAAATTAAATATTAATATACATTTTAACATTTAAATCACAGCACTTTTTATACCTTTAAAATACATTTTATTTATTTATGTTTGGCAAGTTTCATAATTTATTACCAATAATTTTAAAGGTAGATTAAATATAAATAAAAAAAATATTTCCAGGGTTTCCGCCCGCCATTTGTTGGCCGCCATATTCGTTCAATGCATCAGATGAGCTCTATGTCATTGGATATACTGACGGTGAGTATATTTGTGGTAGTGTTCTGCGATAAACTGAGCTGTGTTAAGCCCTCGTGTTGGTCCAGGTCTGCTGAGTAGAATAGATCATCTGCCTCTCTGCCAGGTAGCTTGAGAGGCGGGGACTGGTTATAATGTGTATTACCAACTATAGCACTGGTGGCAGAGTGCTGTGCAGCTACTTGGCTGGTTAGGAATCCCCGCCTTACTTAATATTAACAAAGTACCAACGTACTTCATGCAAAGTGTACGTTTTCATATATTTCAATTTTATGTACAACCTTATAAATACTTTTGAACTAGATACCTTTGTAAGAGTTTTTGAATAAATTATTAGTATAATTAGTATATATTATACTAGCTGTTCCGGCGAACTTCGTTCCGCCCGTTCAGTTTGTATGGGAAAAGTTAAAATGTCGTTTTTCCTAGTTTCCTCGCTGTTGTAAGTGATAAAATATACCCCATGTCCTTTTCCCGGTTCTAAGCTACCTCTCCATCAATTTTCAGCCTAATTGGTTTAGATATAACGACTTTATATATAGACTTTAGATATAGAGTCATCTTTTATATTTTATTGTTTTTAAGGTGTATTCTGCTATTCGGGGCGAAGACAATCTAATGAATTAAAAACCATGAAAATTGGCCCAGCAGATCTCGAGTTACAAGTGTTGTAACAAACCAAACTTTCTTTTAATATTTATAGATATATACTGCCTCGGTTACGGTTATCTCTTTTTGCCAGAGAGCCGTGTGTTTGTTAGCTAAAGTCTTACTTAAAAAGAACCATTTAACTCAACGACCATGGTCGATGATTTAACTTATTTTAATGAAATTTTGCACATGTTTTTACTTTTATTAGATTATTTGTTTAACTCAAAAGTATTCAAAATGGAAAATAATTTGGTTTCACAGTATCGTTTAATCATTTAGTGTACCTTAAAAATAAAATAAATAACCGACTTTGTATAAGGGATGAGGTTTTAGAAAGACATTAACTTCATAATTATGAAATGGTCCCATATTATTTTTTAGTAAATTGATTACAATGCATGCTTTATTAAGAATAACTTGCGACTACTAGTAGGGTATTGATAAAATATATGTGAGATGATCTCGAAGTCACTGTTAACTTGCAAAAAAGAATTATCAAATCGCGAATGGTAGCTAATGTGATAGTTGGAATCGCTTTTTGCATTATTACAGCGCTTACTTGCTTAGTTTGATTTTAAATTGTGTTTGCTTTTAGAAAAAATGCTGTTGGAAAAAATTATGTACAAAATGCAATACGTCGATCAAAATCTATGCAGCGAATTTTACAATCGTGTTGGAGTAAGTTGTTTTATTTTTGTTGGTTCGATCCGATTTCCATTACAATTATATGCCAATACAGTGTCGTCGATAAGACTATGACTTTCCAATCTTCTACCTAATAATCTCAAAAGAAAATATTACTGAAACCCACGGCTTTACCGAATTTATGGCCCGGTGCACAATGTAACTTCAATTTTACTTTAAAAAAATTCGGCATTAGAAAGCGATATTTGAAACGAAATTGCGAAAAAAACGACGTGCGCAGGCGCGACAGTTGCTATGCGACCGAACTGAAAAAAATGTGAAATTAAAAACCGTAAGAAGAAGTGGATGGAATAAAACCATTAAACGATACGGGCGCAGGCGCGACAGTCGCATACAAAAGCGAGTAGTGTATAATACCTTTCTCTTTCTCTCTCACTCATTGTGTCGATTCTACATTAGCCGAAGGAACTTCATTCCTACCTGGTGCCCCACGACACCACATTTATATTTTATCGCCTGGTGTGCAACGTACCTTCAGTTTCACCTAAAAAAAATATGGCTTAAGAAAGCGATTGAGTACACAGATCTCCTGATGATAAAAGACGACCGTGGCCTACTGATACCACAGACATTATAGGTGGCCTATGGTGAGATATTAGGTGCAATGTGCGAGTCTACCGACTGCCGTACTCTAGAGACCGAAATATGACTCTATCATTATGACGGCTTCCATGGTAGAGTTTACCACTTTCACGGGTTACATTTCACTTTAAGTAAAAAGAAAAAGAAGTATCTTCACGCCCTTATCCCCGAAGATTTAAGTAGAGGCACAACCATGATACCCACGACTAGCCGAAAACACTAAGTCCCACATTGTGATAGGTGGCAAGCCTATCGCCAACCGGGCACATATCCAATCCTGAGCAATTTCTTTTTATTAGAAAATTAGAAAAACTATTTTTTTTGTTGTCGGACTACGGATTCGAACCTGGGACCTACTACGCTAGACCACAGAGGCGATTGAGTAAAACTGTCAAATGTCAGTTGATTTAACTAACACTAACTCAGTGTTAAATACTTAGCCCAGGAACATGCAAGTGGCCCTTAGTTACGTAAAGCCTTAAGGCACAAATCTGTCTGGATTCCATTTTTAAGTTGGCACTTCAGTCGATCATCCGGTACGCACACAGTTTTTTTAATTATCTTATTACGTTAGTTCAAAGATACTGCGAGTGATGCAAGCCAGTACCACTGTGGATTCGCCAAGCACAACGTCAAACATTGTGACTTCGAGAATGGGATGGTCCTCGCCACCAACGCCTCGGGATTCTGGCACTTGGTAATGGTCGACTTTATTATTTTTTTGCGGTTATCTATCTTTACTATATTATAAAGGCAAAAGTGTGTATCTTGATATAATCCAATTTCACATCAAAATGCCAAATTTCATAAATTGTAGCATAGAAAAATCCTCCTACCCATATCCTTTCAGCAATATTTAGACTACTTTTAACCACCATATTCTAAAGGTTTTTTGCGACATTGCTTTTACATAAAAGTTTTTCTACTTGGAAAATAAGCCTAACATCTAAGTCAAAGGACTACGACGCACCTGTAACATCTCTAGTGTGGTATAGCCTTGATTTTAAGGATTACTAATACCTAATCTAGAGATACCAAAGATCCTATCCTAATGGTTGGTATTCCAACCTGACGCTAAAATTGATAAAATCCAACGTAAATTGTTATTACAAATACCTTACATCAACAGCTCACAATAGAGTCGAGCACTAACGTTATGGCAACTCTTCTCTTATCTAGTCAGACTGAATACATCAGTTTAATAATACAGCAACTAAAATGAATAGTTTATTCTATTAATGGGTCAAGGAGGTTTCACGTTCTTGTGCAAAAAGTATAAATGATAGCAGTAATAGAATTATTATTTATTTAGAATATTTTTTGCAGATAGGGTTCAGTATCCACGGCCCCGGGTGTTCCGCTCCGGCCAGATTTCTGGACTTACTCCAACATAAGTATTGGGTCGACATCGTCACGGACCGAGATTACACCTTCCAGTCAGACTCTGAGGAAAAAATATTATTTGCACCACCTTAAACATGTAATTGTCTTTTTAAACCTAATATTATATAAATAATATTTAAATAATAAATCTAATGATTTCTTAATTTTTTTTTAGCCTCTGAACTAGTTGTTGCCGATACCTTTTTTCATGTTATATAGGAAGGCAAATGAGCAGGCGGATTTCCGACGGAAGCAGATGGTAAGAAATTCACGCCGCCTAGAGACACCGAAGGTGGTAATGGTGCGTTGCCTAACAAATACCGGGATGTTAGGCCTCGAGTAAAAGCAAGTTTACCGGCTACCTTACCCTCCGAACCGGAACACGTCAACGGCAAGCACTGACATTATGGTGGCAGGAATAGGTAAGGCGGTGGTACCAATCCGGGCGAGTCGCTGCGAATTTCTACCTCCTAGTAGGATGTCACGGAGTTAGTGACCGTAATCCTATGCTCGCCTTTTACTAGCTGCCTGGCAGGAAGGCAGATGGTCTATTCTGCAAAGAAGCCGGAACCAGCATGGGGAAATATTTAATCACCGTTATTTTCACCATAAATGTCATCATCGCTTCCTTGAAAATGTTCTTATCATCACCTTTAAAATGTTGTGAAGCTATATGAAAGTTATTTTTATCTTATTGTTTTTAAAATACTCGTATTATTGTAGCTACTTTTTAAAAGTTTTTACTGATGTATTTAAATACAGTCTTCGTCTTAAGTGTTATTATCGTTACAATTGATATGATGTAATCGCTACGTTAAATATTACTATTGTTTTGTTAAACGAATGCATTGTTAAATTAAACATTTCTTTCACTTTAATTATTAGTATAGTTACATGAAATTACGGACTAGGTCCACAGCTCCAGTTTTTTTTTTGCGTTTTTCAGTCAATCTGAAATAAAAACACTTTCACTGGTGTTAATCTGTTTTTTGATATAAAAATAATAAATTAAATAATAAAAGCTCGGGCTTTCTGAACAAATACTCAAAAGTTAGAATTAACTCTTTATATTTCTTATCTTGCGCGAGAAAAACTAAACAAAATTCTATCCCTTTATCTTCTCATCATTGTAATATAATACGTTATATTTTATATATTAAGTATAATTATTATAGGTGGTGGTTTTCAGCCATTCAATTTGTATGTTAAGGAGTTCTCAATAAAATAAAATTATATGAGTGAAGTTAGAATGAATTGGCAATCCCACAGACATTATGCCGACTTCATTACCATTTGTCGAAACAAACGAACTATGAAATGTCTTGAATGGTTATTACTATTGCTTATTCGATTACAATAAGGGGACGTTTACAGCGGCTGGTCATTTTGGTTGGAGGTTACTTTTCAGCATTCAGGAAAGTCAAAGCTAAAGTAAAAGAGGGGAGTCCTCAAGAAATTCCAATATTCCTTTGTAGAAGTCATATTGCGGTTTAACATATAGGAACCAATATTTTGATAGCACAATTAAAATTTGAAAATGTTTAGCCTCTATTTAACTTTCGTGTATTGTCTCTACTGTGTGTTGTAGAGTATTTGCATAAAAAATAAGTAATTTTGGTAAAATAATATAATGTTTCGTAGTGTTTTACACCAAATCTTACAAACGTTGAGATTTAATTTCTAGACAGATCTTTACAGTGCACAGTATTTTTAAGAGCTATGAAAAACAACTAGTTTTTTCTGTTTAAATATAAAAGTTGAACTATTTTTGTTATTATTTAAATTTTTTTTAATCCATTTGATAAATAATTTACCTTTGTTCTTTAGTTTTTTCTCACACAAATAAAATTGAAATCAATATTAATTTCTAAAGTTTGCGTTTCTGATATAATATACTTACAATGAAACAAACTAATATGTTTCAATATCGGCAAGCCCCGGCAAGGGTATTTTTTAACTATAAAACATACAAACATATTTTTATATCATGACATTAATAAATCTGTCGGCCAGTATACTTGGACATTAGGCTTCGAATCTCGGCCATAGAACAGCTATGGTGTCTGTAGACCATGGTTCTTTTAGGGACATCAGAGCCGTGTGCTTCTAAACTAACTGCTTACATAAAAAAAATTTAGTGTACATCTTATATGTATATAAAATTCTAGTGTCACAATGTTAGTAACTGAAACGGCTTCACCTATTTTCACCAAATTTTATATGCCTATTCAGTAGCTCTGAGAATCGACCATCATCTATTTTTCATACCCCTAAGTGACTCAAACCAATTTTTTTTTACTATAATCACATTAAAAATATACCCTTAAGTGATAAGGGTGACTCCCGTCACATTTTTTAACTAAATTCACAAATTTGTTTTTGGTATCGATCCAGTAACACCCCCTGCTATTTATTTCTTCATTATTTTCAATGTACAGAATTGATCCTTCTACAGTTTTATTATATGTATAAATGTTTCGTCATACTTAAATACACATTGTCTTATTTAAATCATATTTTTTTGTCATTAGATAACAGGCGGCTCTCCTGAAGATAAAAGATAACAGTGTTAATTAACCACCGTAGACCTGGATCCAAAGGCCCGGATCTTAACGCACGTATACAAACATCAGCACGTACTAATACAAATCCAAACGCTTACACTATGGTGGCAGGAATAGGCAAGGCATTTTTAATGTATATTATTATATGTAATGTAATTTTATTATGTAATAAATAGCAATGGAACTTTGGTAGCAGGAATATGCACGGCAGTGTTTGTATACACCAGAAAATAAGAGCAGAGAGGCGATAAAAATTATATACGTATATTATTCCTACAAATGTAACAATTTACTAAAAACAATTCTTAAATTGCCTCTGTGGTCTAACGGTCTAGCGTAAGACTTGACTTCTTGATCTCGGGTTCGATTCCCGGGTCGGGTATCTAACAAACTAGTAAATGTGCACATTTTTAATTTTCTGATAAAAATGAAGCTGCCCGTGATTGGTTAATTATGTGCCCGGTCAGTGATAGGCTTGCCACCTATTACAGTATGGGCCTTAGTGTCTTCAACTAGTCGTGGGTGCTTTGGTTGTGCCCCTGCCAACCTCGTCGGAGATATGGGCGTGAAGATACGTTTACTATTACAATTCTAAAATGAGATCAGGTTTTAAATTTTACATAGTTATGTTTATGTACAAAACGTTATCGTTTACATTACGTTTACGTTTATCGTTTACATCAATGTATTTGTTTGTGTGTGTCAAATGCATGGTAGTATGTGTAATGTTTTATTTTTGAATAAATTCACTTTATAAGCATTATTATTGAAAAGTATTAGCGTTCTGCACTTCCCCTATAAACTTTAAGTGTGCCAAATTTCATAGTCCTCCTTTCGCGCAATTTTCGTAAAAAAATCCATTTTAACGTCAATATATTATATGTCAATGTAAACTCTACCTTATTCTTTGTTGTGCATTCTGTAGAAGCAAATAGTACAAAGTAATGAACTAAAAGTAATTTATCTGATAATAGGCCTCTTACAAATTTGCTATTCAAATGAAATTAAACTGAAACAAGCGCATTAGAAAAATACGACTGCGTCAAATGTAGTAAGTACCTTATACGGCAAGACATACTTTTCAGAATTCTTATAATAATCTTTTAAATTAAATACAAGTATTGCAATGCTATAGTTTAATAATTAAATCATATCAAATTTTCACATATTAAGTTTTTAAATAATTGTAGGCATCGGAATTATTTTGTGTTAAGTGTTGCCACATACTTACTTCCGACTCTAAAAAAGGAGAAGATTCTTAATTCGACAACATGTATTTTTAATTTTTCTTGTGTATTTATTACGTGTCTACTAGATCAATATCCAACCACCTTTGATTATTCTTTCTCAGAAAGATTGGTTATAATTCCGAGGTGGTCCCAGATTCATTTTGTCATTCTCCGACTGTAATGAGACTAATAATAATGTAATACGTAACATAAACTATGATGACATAAACGAAAATTTATTTAGTATTAAAATAACTCAAAAATTACAACAAAATGATCATGTTAATAAAATGTATGTGTGACCATTTCGGGGTCATTTGCTACCTTTCAAAAAAAAAGAATCATCCAATCGCGAAATGGTATCTAATTGAATAGTTGGAGTCTTTTTGCAGTTTCAATCTTTAAAAATTTAGACCTTTCTTTTGAAGAAGCCTCTCAATTGATTTTCGGTTTGTTAGTCAGTAACAAATTAGGAAGCCCAATAACTAAGCCCAAATTAGGAAGTTAACGATGGTAACGATGCTATCTGCAACCATACTATAAGCGCTAGCATTCGTGTGTCACTTTTGTAAGAAGGAAGGTTATAAACTAACGCAATTTGTGTAACAATTTGGCCTTTGAATGACGATGAACCTTTACCAACTTTGGAAAAATACTGAATGTTTCTTCTCATAACTAAAATCATCTGCTTGTTTGCTTTAACCGAAATCTTTCCTATTTGGGGTGGGTTGTAAGTAGAGAATGCTATTGATAACCAAATCTTTTACAATACTGCATCGGCCAACAATAATAAAAGGTACTACAAAAACAAAAAAGTTTTATTCGAGTATTTTCGTACAAGTACGAGTATTTTCGTATATCTGACAACACACACGTTAAGCGCTACACTCGTACTGCGCTCTATCATTTTGCGGCTCTTTATTGTAAATGCACATGTAAAATCTTGCCATATAACAGGTTTTTAAATTACTCCCGTTGCTCAGTAATTAGCAACGAAATTACCCCGGGGTTCATTTACAAAACAATTGACTGTAAATTAGTTTTGCATATGCAAATCATTGCACCCTTTTTTCGGACCGTAGGCATTGCAAGTCTATCTCATTTTAAATATTAACTTTGAGTTTAAGACAAAAAAATAAAAATGTAAAAGAATTATTTAGATTCTCTACCTTACATTATTACCTTACCTATTCCTGCCACCTAAACGTCCAATGCTTGCCGTTGACGTGTTCTGGTACGGAGGGTAAGGAAACCTGTAAACTTACTTTTTCTCGAGCCCTAACATCCCGGCCTCAGGTTGGCAAAGCAACTTACCAGCTTTGGTGTCTCTAGGCGGCGTGAATTTCTTACCATCAGGAAATCCATGTGCTTGTTTGCCTTCCATTATCAAAAAAAAATTACATTATTGTTTAAATATTTAGAGACTATAAATTTGCAAAATTACAGTTATCGAGTATTCTGGAAACTAAATTGCAATAACTGCCACTTTCCTGGGTTTTCCAAAACATTATAAAATCATGTTCAAATTACATGTTACAGATAAATGAGACATTTGCGTTAAAGTCAATTAAGTACATATGATTGAGTATAATCAACTCCAACCCTTTGTCAAATTTATTTGCAACCTCATTAAAATTATAACTCAGTAAATTAAAGAATTAATTGATCGATATTTCCCTTTTTTATCGCATTAATACGTAAACGGAATTAGAACAATTTCTCTGCAAAGGAGCCGGAACAACACGGGAAATCGAGTTTAACGTCATACAATATAACAAGCGGGGCGGCCGTTAGCGGTTATGAAATAGGTATATACATATAAACCTTCCTCTTCAATCACTGTATGTAAAACGCATAAAAATTCATCGCGGAGTTTTAAAGTTTTAAGCATACAAAGGGACATAGGGACAGAGAAAGTGACTTTGTTTTATACTATGTAGTGGTTTAATATAGGTAAAGTTTTATTATTATTTGGAATAAGCAAAAAGTTCGCTTCTGACCCTACCTGTTCCTGGCAAAAGATAGTGGGTGTAAATTAGTCAAGTAAACTCGTCTTACAATTATGGAGTAGCTACTGCGAATACTGATTTTTACGAGTTCTGGTTTTTTTTCAACAAGCAGATGAATTTCATAATGTTAAATAAATATATATTGTACATTTGTGTGTACACCAGATGAAAGATTGACAAAGTAGATATACAATGCGAATGTGGATAGATGTAGGTACCTAGGAGACCATCATCATTGCAAGGTAGTCTCATATTAGTTTGTGCATGCATAAGGTAGTCAAAATAAATGAAAATTTAAAGCATTATTATGTTGGCAAAATTTATATGGAATCATTTCGGAACCATTTTTTATCTTTAAAAAAAATAATTATCAAATCGCGACGTGGTAATGAAATGATTGAATTTGTTTTTTTCGTTTTTGCAATTTTACTGCATTAAATGCATTTTTTAAATGTATTCTAACAAAATTTAGATTCGAACCCGAGTCGAATGTTCGGTTGCATTAGACGTGTACGCTAACCGCTCGAGTAATAAGGCGGTGAAACATCTGCTCTGTATTAAAATAAAAACACTATCTGCTACCGAAACCACGTAACCTTGTTTAAATCACCCAGTTCAATGTGACCTATCCACTTATAGCTATATATTTCATATCTCACCTCTCATCTGGGATTTAGGAGATCAGATTAAATTGGGGACCCGTGTGTACGAAGATTTACTTATCAGATTAGCGATCGCTTTTAAATTTAAACTCTATTGCTGTTGTGAAAAATTCAGAATCAAATGTACAGGTGAGAGGAATTCTACTGATAAAAATTACGTCACAGAGTTTTCTTTAAAAAGTACTTCACCATTACAAAGACTAAACAATTTAGTATCGACGTTAAAAAATAATTTAAATTAACAAAAGTAGTCTTTATACTAAATGTAATAACTGTTATATTCGCCTAAATATACTTAAGAGATTACTGAATTATATTGACACAAAATTATTGCGATTTGCACGTTTTCTTTTAGGATCTGTGTCTGACTGTTACGTTCAAGTATTATGAGTTTGACGTTTGGATATTCATCATGTTTTTAGAGTTTAAAGAATTGTGTTTTTTATTTTTTTTCATCATTGCTTTAATGTTGGTGTTGACTTATTTATATATTTGTGATGTGGTGATTGCAAGATATGTGTTTCGAATATTCGGTAAGTAATTTTAAATTTTTCTAGTATATTAAGTATTTTGAAATATGGATGCTAATTGCTGAAGATCAAGCAAAAAGAAGAAGTAGAAAAATAAGAATTACAGAATCAGTTAGTATACACTGTATCAGTTATCCTTTCATAGGCCAATGTATACATTTTTACAATAAACTTTACGAGCATATTAAATACTTACCTACTTGTTACTTACTTACTTTCTTTCTTTGGTAAATTATATTTATAAGACATAAGACAAGCCCGCTTAGTTTCTTTCAACGGATCTTCTCAGTGAGTGGCCGCTTTCTGACCAAAAGGTACCTAGTTTTTAAAATTATATAGACGCGTCTTTGTGTAGGTTCATGTGAATAAAATATATTTGAATTTCAATTTAAATTTCAATCATTAAACTTAAGCTTCATTTTTTAAGGTACAAAAAACTCGTCTCAACTTATAAAAAAGTATTAACGAATAGTCAAAACTATGAATAACATTGTCTATCTGACTTTTTTTTATGTTATAGGAAGGTAAACAAGCAGACGTATTTCCTGATGGTAAGAAATTCACGCCGCCTAGAGACACCAAAGATAGTAATGGTGCGTTGCCAATCTGAGGTCAGGATGTTAGGCCTCGAGCGTAAGTAAGTTTACCAGCTACCTTACCCTCCGAACGGGAACACGTCATGACGTTATGGCGGCAGGAATAAGTAAGGCGGTGGTACCAATCTGGGCGAGTCGCTGCGCAACTCTACCACCTAGTCAGATGTCACAGTGTTAGTGATGGTAAGCCTATGCTCGCCTTTTACGAGCTTCATGGCAAGATAGGCAGATGGTCTATTCTGCAAAAACACGTTTCACATTACCGCTATGATAATTATGATAATATATAAAATTAGCTCTATTATAAAGGAGACTTCGTTACAAATTACTGCAGTTTTCATACGTTCAGTTTTGGAATAATCAAATAAAACTAAATCATTAATGTCATTGACATAAAGTAGTTACAAGTAAAATCAGTGGTTGAATATTCTCTTATTAAGCTCAAGTATCCCTGTTTAGGATAAGACATCTAACATGTACATGGCTCCTTCTAATGCCAAGAGACGACTGTGGCCTTTTGTTGTATTGCTGTCTTGTGAACGGCGTGGGGCTTCAGTACCCTCTGGACCCACACATCCCACTGTAATTATGGTAGTAGAGAATTATAAGGCGGTGGATCCCTATCAGGGTAAGTCATTGCAGGGCGCGGATAGTCTATTTGTCACAGGCAACTCGGACCAATACGGAGAACGTATTAAAGATTAACTGTTACTTAAAATATTATTTTCATTTTTTATATAAATAAATAAATATCCCTGAACAAGTTACACGTATTGAATCTAACCCCAAAGTAAACAAATTATATGCTTGTGTTATGGGTGTTAATTAACGATTATAATACATAGAAATACTTAATGAATTTGATAAAAACCCAGACCCGGAAATGCAGACATCTAAATGTTTATCACACAAATGCCAGCTCCCGTCGGGAATCGAACATTTGGTTGGTCGGTGTAGTTAGGCGTGTACGCTAGCCACTCGGCCAATAAGGCGTGCACAAATAATAAAATTTAAAATATCTAGAGTAATTAATAAACTCTAAGAGTTTCTTTAACGTGGGTCTTTTGGCCGATCATACTACGCGGCCATGCGGCCTACCGCGCTATCTAGTGCTCGTTTTCCCCCTTGATTATAGAAGGGAAGGTACTGAGGAGCAGCC
>NJDD01002553.1:104667-124137 GCA_002245505.1 Calephelis nemesis
GTGAGTCGCTGCGAAACTCTACCACCTAGTCAGATATCATGGTGCTAGTGACTGTAAGCCTATGCTCGCCTTTTAAGAGATGCCTGGCAGGAAGGCTGATGGTCTATTCTGCAAAGGAGGCCGGACCAACACGGGCATCTATCTCATCTCTGTTTAATGCATCTTATGTCATATTAATATTAATATATTTCTATTTCTCATTATTAAAGACTTAGCTTTTACTCCGAGTTTTAAATGCTGACTGTGTCGTTAGCTTACCTGTTTAAGACACGGTTTTAATTATCTTTCGGCGTTTGTGTGAGGAGAAGCATCTCCATTCTTTAATCTTTGTGTTTACCACATTTAATCATTTCGTGTAATTGCGGAGAGATACTTTTGATGACATAAACTGTCAACACTCTGGTTGTGAGTGGTTACCGTTGCCCATGGATATTGCTAACGTAAGACGTAACGTTGCCAACCAAGAACATGTGTGAAGGACATCATATTGTAGTCTTTGAAGGACATGACATATCCTACCTGACTCTTATACGAGTAGACACAACTCTGTTTCGGTTGAATTTTGTTTTGTAACAAGTAGGCGTCTAGATGTAACAAACTATCATGAATCTAAAAACTACTAGAAATATGTTTAGAACTGTCTTGAATCCAAAGTTCACTATAAATATGTTTAGAACTGTCATGAATCCAAAAACAAGTAAAAATATGCTTAAAACTGTCATGAATCCAAAAACCAATTAAAATGTTAAAAAAAATAGAACTGTCACCATTCTAAAAATCACTATTAATTAATATGTTTAGGACTGCCATGAATTCAAAACCCACTAGAAGCATGTTTAGAACTGTCATAAATCCATAAACCGCGGGAAATAAATGTTGACCTGTCATGAATCCAAAAACAGCTGGAATAATAATAAGAACTATCTAGAAACTAAAACCGGCGGGAAATATATCATAATTAATATTTAACCAAGTCGAGGTTGCAGTTTTTAGGTCGAACCACTAATTTTGAAGGTGTAGAATTCGCGCGAAGCGTGACCTCAAATTAATTAGAATGTATTTGAGTCGTTTGTGTTGACAGAATCTATATTTTAAATACGTGACGCCAAAATTTTGGATCCCTTTTATGTAATAAAAAAAATTTTGCATAAAATTTGGCACACTTATAGTTTATGCGTAGGAAAAGTGCAGAACGCTAATATTTTTCAATAATAATGCTTATAAAGTGCATTAAATCAATAATAAAACATTACCCACGCTATCATGCATTTGAGACACACAAACAAATATATTGATGTTGACGATACAGACGGCGCACTAAAGGTTTGGAAACAAAGTAGTTGGTCTTGAGATATGAAGATGGCGTTCTTATCATACAAGATATTAAAATTTGGATAATTAAATGTTAACATGGTCAAATTTCGAGCAACGAACTACCACTATGAAGATTAAAAACGGAAAACCCGTTTTTGGAATTTAACAATTTACCCATAAAGATTCACTACGTCAAACTTAGCTCTGAGATATGACTCTAAATAAACAAAACAAGATACATTAAAATAGGACTGATTTCTTTCTTTTGCTTTTATACGTTAAGTGTAGATATGAAGATATTTTTTATGATATTGGAAGGCAAACCAACAGACGGATTTCCTGACAGTAAGAAATTCACGCCACCTAGAGACACAAGAGATGGTAATGGTGCTTTACCAAATTGAGGCCGGGATGTTAGGCCTCGAGCAAAAGTAAATGTACAGGCTACCTTATCCTCCGAACCGGACCGGCAGGAATTTATAAGGCGGTGGTACCAATCCGGGCGAATCGCAGCGAAACTCTACCACCTAGTCAGATGTCACGATGTTAGAGACGGTAAGCTTATGCTCGCTTTTTACTAGCTGCCTGGCTGGAAGACAGATGGTCTATTCTAAAAATGAGCCTGGACCAACACGGGAATAAAAAAACATTAGTCTACATTTAGCATCCAAACATATTTTTTGTGATGGTTCCGAAATTAATAAAATTATCACCAAAACAACTCTCACTTTGACAGTTAATGTTGAAATTATAAGGCCATAAGATATTGTATGTTTTCAAATCAGATAAATTATTTTATATCTGTTATCTAACCAGTCACCTGTTGAAGAAATTTTTATAAGTGTGTTGATATTTTGTGTATATAAATATTGTAAAAAAGTTTGTCTATACATTGCAAATATTTAAAAAGCAATAAGTAGATGAAGTAATACAACTTTAGGACTCATGTTTTTTTCAAATCCTTTTTATTAAATCCTAGACAAACGATCTAATTCAAGATATTTTAGGAACTTATTATTACCCTTACAAAAAAAGTGTACTACATGGTGTCAATTTGTATTTTGTGCCCATAAAAAATTTAAAGCTATTGTACTGCTACAAAATTCTAGAACATTTTTGTCACAGAGAAACAGTTGTTGAATTTGCACACCTATTAAAAAAAATAAAGTTCCTATATGTGAATTGTAATGAGGTTTGTTTCGTTTCAATTAGTTAAGGTACTAATTAAACTAAGTACACATTTTGATTAATTACAAAGTTCGGCTTAACTTTATTTAGGTACCCAACAAGATACGAATATTTTCACAACAAAGTAAGGTAGAATATAATACAAACTTAAAAATAATTAATTATTTTGAATTAAGTCACTGGATACATATCATCATCAGCCGGAGGACGTCCACTGCTGAACATAGACCATCCCCAAAGAAAGGGGGGAGGCCTATGTCCTGTATATGTACCTTCCCCAAGGATACATATGTCGGAAACATTTTTTTTAATTCCTTTAACCGTGATTTACCCATTCGAGTAAATATAAATGTTAATAAACTTAATTCACACTTTGCTATAAGTGTCATAAAAAAGAAAAAAAATACAAAAAAAAATAAACATCTCTACCTTATCGCTGTAATACTGTTTTGGTATAATACCCATCACATTTTCGACTAATACTCTTTCATACAAAGAGCTCTGTTTATCATGGCTTGTCAACATTTTTCCAAATGCAATCTGATAACTGTCAGTCAGGCTTTCGACCTTGCCATAACACAACCACAGCTCATAAGGATTACAGATGTTATCCGCTTATCAATGGATAAAAAAGAGATCACACTACTCATCCTTCTTGATTTTAGCAATGCGTTTCATTGCGTGAACTATGATTTTGTCTAGCCATTCTAGGGTCTGAAGATCTAGTCGCGGGGAGTCGCTGAATACAAGCGGCTGGTGACCGGACTCGTGGCGTTTTTTGGGGGAGGCCCATGATGATGATGATGATGCTAGGGTCGCACATTCTGTCACAATCTCCATTAGGAAGACGATAGCAATTGATTTGCACATCTGATGCAAGATCAGATTGACGCGATGTCGGCGCAAGAATTTCACAAGGAGGTGTATTATATCCATCGGTATTGGTAATATTTATGAATGTAATCATAAATCTTTTTCTGTTCTTACTACTTATATATGCACATGACCTACAAGCCTACAATTTTACATTTTTGACAGCCCTGGAAATTTTAATAATACTATTTCTAGAGTTAATATCGGTTTGGATGCTATAAATACGTGGACTAACCACTTTGGTCTTATAATACTCTCTAAGGCACGGTAATAGCACAGACAAGGCTGCAACAAAGTTGTTCCTTAGCCTTCAAATCATTTTTTTTTTATTCGATGTAGATACTATATCGTACTCTTATCATCGTCACATTACACAGACTTGGAAAACAATCACAACAAACTTATATTATACTGTGATACCTTTATAATGTGAATAATAGGGATGTACCGACTAGTCGGTAAAGCCGACTATTCGGCCACTTTGCTAGTCTGCGAATAGTCGGCTAAAAGCGCCGACTATCGGGCTTCTTATTTTGTAGGTATTTATTTCAAAATAAAATATACACTGGCAAAATTTAATTAAAATTGATCTTTACAAATTTTTTCATTACAAAATAAATTATTTTTAATACAATATATATTCTAATACAAATAAATTGTTTTATCACAATAAACAGTCTACCATTTTTGACTTCAAAAGAAAAAGATTCCATGACATTTATGAAACAATAATAAAAAATAGTATCATAACACTATAATGTACGTACTGTATGAAATAATAATAAAATAAGGAAAACTTTAATTACTATTAGTCCAGCTGTAATGATTTTTAAACAAAAAAAATAATAAAAACTGTAAGTGACCGAACCCGTGATCGGCTAGGCCGCTAGTCGGCTAGTCAGCTAGTCGGCCAAAGTCATAATCGGAACATCTCTAGTGAATAGTAATTTTTCGTGTTCTTTTAAGTTAGTGAAATAGGATGCAGAATGTTAGCGTCCATGCACTTCAGTAATTCAAACGCCTATAGAATTTAATTCCTTTTAAGTAAAAAAAACAGACTGGTTAACGCATCGTTATTGCCAACATTAGAATACGCGGAAATGCTCTTTAAACTAGATCGCTTTTTAGCTTTGTCTTTGGACTTTAATTAAGTATTATTTTATTAAGAATATTATATTCATATTTAATATGTTCCAAGAAAAATAATGTTGCCCGGGATTGGATATGTGGAGGGTATTGTGATAACAAGGGAGGCTTGCCTCTTATCAGATTATTTTCGGCTAATCGTGGGTGCCCTTGTTGTGCATCTGCCTCTTCGGGGATATGGGTATGAAGATACAAAAATTTGTGAATACCCCAGGTAAATTAAGACAAAATGCCTGCTAGCATTAAGTTCGCCCTTGTAAGCTAAATTACAATATAAAACATTTAATAGCAATAATAAAGCACAAATATCGTTTATCCCTATTGTTATACATACCCCCTTTGTTAGTATTAATATTTTTAGTTAGTCTTTGTTTGAGAAAAACAAAAAATTATACAAATAAAAACCGCGGAAAAGTTACGTGCGTTTAGTGGTATTAAAAGGATAAAAATATCTCAGATTTAAATGTCATCCGATAAAAATGAAATCTAAAAATAAAGCGGCGTGCGAGGATCGTGCGAGAGATATTTTTGCATTGATAATAATCATATGACTGGGATAAAATAAGATTATTTGACGTTAAGTGGTCGGCCACTTTAAGCGGCCTTTTTGTTGTACATTGTCACCTCGTGACTTGGCATGCAACTCCGGCCTGAGTTTCCACTAAGGTCAACCAAGGCTAGAAAAAGTTTATCTTTTATACTTATCTGGTTTTGTAATTTATACAAGATAAGTTTGTAATACAATTTCCCGGATAGTAATAATAAGATATAAAAAAGTGTTAATCTCTTAATGATTAAGCAGAGTTTGGCTTCACGCCAGATTACTCAAGATTAGCCGAGTTCCACAAAATCAAATCAGGCATTCTTATCGCCAATCGAGCATAACACGTCATAATAATTTGGGAAATTCCAAATATTGTTATAGTTTTTTAATGATAAGTCAATATTTTAGCTGACCCCAACCTGATCTCTTATCGTTTATAGTTTTTAAAATGAAATGATAGTTTCAAGACAGAGCATCAAAGTTTGAAAGTTTGTCAAAATAGAAAAATAATTTAGAAAGGTCTTAGCCGGCCTCAGAAAGTACAAATTTTATTTAAAAAAAAAATTGACTTCCACCATGAATTAAATTATGATGTTCCTTTTTCAAATATGTTTAAATTAGTGAATAATATCTGCAAGATACTAATATTAGGATAATTTAAAAAAAAATGTGTGTGTACTTATGTACACGTGTTAGAAGATATACTTCTTCGGCGTAATAAGATAATTTTTTTTTTAATTTTATCTTTTGCCTTATTTTACATTTGTAGACAAAATGACACTAACCATAGAAAAAAGGTATTTAATACATTAAAAGATTTATTATAATGCATTATTTAGTTAAATAAAGTTTATTTAATATTTAATAAAATAAAATGTTATCTATAGCTAACTTCATCATGTCGGTTTTCGTGACGGTGTGCGCGCGCATCGTAAAAATTTACCCTCATCATTTTTTCCTAACGCGCCAAAAGAAGTATAACTTCAATAAAATAATTTAATAATAACGATATAAGGTTTATCCTTATATCACAATAATTATCGTACAGATTCGGCGGACTTAGTCAATCCCCTCAAACTAAGCGGACTTGATGATTGTCGTTGGACTTGACTTCGTGATATTCCAGGTTCGATCTCCGTTCGGTCGGGCAACATGAATGAAATTTGGTTTTTTGGTACTTTTTCATTGGCAATAGGCTTGAAACCTAACTTATGTCGAGATTTATTGTCCTCGGCTAGTCGTAGATGCTTTGGTTGTACGTCTGCCTACCTCTTCGACGATACGGGCACGATACTTACTAAATTAAATTTTTTATTATACTGCAATTAAAAAAAACATAAAGTATGAGAAAATTATCTCTTGATTGAAAAACAACTGCATTTAAAGCGGATTAATCTATTTAGGAGTTACATTGCCTTTACAACCTGTTTTTAACAAGAAGGTTCTCAATTCAGCCGATATATTTTTTTTATGTACATACACCGATTTCTCCGAGGTTTCTGAATCGATTTACGTAACTCTTTTTTTGTTTCATGCGGAATAGCTTCGAATTAGTTCAATAAAAATTTGATTCAGGTAGGCCCACTAGTTTTTACTTTATGAGCATTTCTTATCTATTATCGCCAATCCCGATGTTTATTTTTTTTAAAATAATAATCATGTCAGCAATAAAATAATAGAGAAAGATAGATAATAAAACAAAACTAAAAAGTAAAAAATAATAAAGATTTAATATTAATTACATGCTACTTATTATCTATATGTGCCATTTACTAATAATAGGTTTGAACTTGGTGTTTTTAATTATGTATTAAATTGGCTTGGCACTCGACTTCAAACCTATAAGTAAATGACACATATAAATAACAGGTTATATATAATTAATATTAAATCTTTATTCTTTTTAGTTTTGAAGTCGGTTTTATTAACGTACTTATATTTATCTCAAAATGTTCAAATATCTGTCACAGAACAGGATGTAGGAAACTCCTAAGTATGTTAGCGTGTAAAAGATAAATGTTGATAACTTTCTGATAACAAACGGATCAATGGTGATTTCACGGTCATTTATTTTCCATTTGTTAGGCTTAATCTATTTGTATACCGTTGCGTTAAATGGCAAAAAATTTGACATCACTCTTAGTAAAATAGCAAACGTCAAAAATACTTCAGCCTATATCAATTTGTACATAATGGGTTAAGTAAAAAAGTTGACAAAAGTTTTTTTATGAGTGTTACAAGAGGCAAAAGAATTATACAGCTTTGTGTTTCAAAATTTATGATCAGTGTTTCGAAAAGGCTGTCTAGTAAAAACTAGTCTATTACAAAAATCAGTGTTTAGAATGGACGAAGAAGAACAAGACCGTATAGCGTCTACAGTGATGTTTCGGCTTGTAATCATTCCTATGTCAGTTTCATTTTTATTGCTTCTGTGTTTACTTTGGAGATGTTATAGGGCCAATACAAGGACGTAAGTGCTTTTTTTAAGTTTAATTTTTAATTTTAATTTAATTTATCAGTTAAAAGGTTAGAATAACAAAATCGCTAAGTTTACTTATTCAAAAACTTTTTCTACCGCCTCAATTGTTAGTTGGTTTTCTCGCCTTTCTAATCTTATTAAGTCCTTATTTTCTAAAAGTTCGCTTCTGTAATATTTATTCGTCAATAACAGTTTCAATATTTGTTTCTATTTTAAATATCTATACATTAATACGTGAAGCAAAAATTTTGGATCAATTTTTACGAAAATTGCGCTGACGGAGGAGTATGAAAATTGGCACACTTATAGTTTATGTGTAGGAGAAGTGCCGAACGCTAATATTTTTTAATGATAATGTTATTAAAGTGCATTAATTCAAAAATAAAACATTACACGTACTGCCATGCATTTGAAACAAACAAACAAATACATTGATGATAACGATAAAACATCACAGACGATGCACCATACAGTTTGGAAACAAAGTTGGTCTTGAGAAATGAAGATGGCATTCTTATCAACAAGATGTTAAAATTTATTATGGTCGACCAATGGGCGACCACTCGTTTATTTTAATCTCAAAGGGCTAGGTTGAAACAGTTTAGCAATTGTTTCCCCGTGTTGGTCCGGGCTCCGTTGCAGAATAGACCATCTGCCTTCCTGCCAGGCAGCTCGTAAAAGGCGAGCATAGGCTTATTGTCACTAACACTGTGACATCTGACTAGGTGGTAGAGTTTCGTAGCGACTTACCCGGATAGGTACCACCGCCTTATCTATTCCTGCCGTCATAACGTCATGACGTGTTCCAGTTCGGAGGGTAAGGTAGCCGGTAAACTTACTTTTGCTCGAGTCCTAATATCCTGGCCTCAGGTTGGCAACGCACCATTACCACCTCTGCTGTCTCTAGGCGGCGTGAATTTCTTACCATCAGGAAATGCGTCTGCTTGTTTGCCTTCCAATATCATAAAAAAAATTGAGAGAGGTATTAGCAAATCGATGCTAATCGATGAATCATATTACCAGATTACCAGATATTACCAGAGATTAGTAAGTACGAGGGTTGATCTAAAAGTTCGTTTCCTAAGAACGTTTCCTCCTTTCCTAAGTTTCCTAAGAACTAAGAATACAAAATATGTTAAAAAAAATATTTTTATTTTCCGACATAATCACCGCTAAGTCCAACGCACTACCTCCATCTTTCCTGCAACTTATTTATACTTTAAAAAAATATTTCTCGAGGTCCCAAAACTACTCGTCTACTGCAGCTATCATGGGGAAACGAAATTATTTTACGAATCATTCCTTGACGTTTTTCTTTAAATCTTTCTCGTAATTGTGTCGGGGGTTACAATAGTATGTAGAATTTATTGTTTCGCCTTTTAGTAAATAACCGACTAAAGTAACCCCACCCCTCTCGCATCCGTATCCCAAAAAACTGACGTCCTAACTTTGTTAGTAGACAAAACTGTCTTCGCCTTGTTCTTGGTGAACCAGATCTCTTCCATAGTTTGGACTATTGGTTCGCACAGGAGTATAATGATGGACCCAGCTTTTATCCATTGTTATAAAACATGCCAAAAAATCAGCGAGATCTGACTCAAAAAGCTCTAAACAATGAGGTGAAATTATTAAATCGATCTCTTTTCTAGTCTGCTGAAAGCAATCTTGGTACACATCTCGCCGACACCTTGTGAAAACCCAGTTCCTTAGTTATAATATTTTGAACTCGGCCATAACTAATGCCAGTGATCTTAGCAATATTATATTATGAATGGTTAATATCTGGTCTGCTAATATGAGATCACAAATTTTATCCACGTTTTCCTGGGTGGTGGAGGTTGACGGCCTGCCGCTTCTAGATTCGTCTTCAATACTCTCTTGACTGTGTTTTATTTCAACTATCCACTTTTTTACAAACGAATACGATGGAGTATCTCCCTTAAGTATCGACCATATCTTCTGTCCATGTCCACGAAATTATTAACAAATATTAAAGACATGTTTACTAAGGGGAGCACGAACTTTTAGATGCACCCTTGCATATATTGTATTCGATATTACTAACGACGTGAAGTCAGCAGCTTCTATAATCCATTGTTTTTAATACAGGGTATTAAACGATAAGTGAAAATATATTTTTGTTTAGTTCATGGAGGTTTATCTTTAAAATAAAACTCTCGTGTCATGATGTGTGTGGACGCGTCCTAGGAATATGTGCAAATGACTTTTAGGTACCTCCCCTTACCTTCATTTATAGTAAATTTCATAACCGTGGCGAATAATTTATAAAACTGAGGGACTTTTGAAAAGTCATCTGCTATTTGAAATATTAATGAATAAGAAATAATTAAAACTATTGACAAAGATGGTTATGTTCAGATTTTGAGGCTATTAATCTTAGGTTAGTAAGGTTATTACAAAACTCTAACCCCTTTAGCTTTGGTATCTACGTTCTTTCTGTCACAAATTAGTTAAAAATGACATATGTTTTTTTACAATCAGGAAATTAGTCTGCTTGTTTACCTTATGTACTATTAAAGACGTCACGATTTTCGCGCCTGCTATCTTTGCTATCTTATCGACGTCTTAGTTTTAATTACAAAATTATAAAATGTGATAGTGTGTGTCCGTTGTATAACCTAGTCTTTAATTTAAATAAATATAATGATTATTATAGTTTTCGCGTGTTTTGCTATGTTAAGTTTAATTTTGTTTATAGCAAGATATCTTTGGAGACAACGTAAGTTACCTTTTTTGGCAAGAAAATACTATTTTTAAAGTTAGACATTTTTTTTATTATATATTGGTTGTGCGTATTTTTCTTTTTTTTCTATGGGTATAGGATAAGGCCTAACGCTATGTTATTCCGCTGTCTATAATTTTTTTTCAAATGTTTTAATCCGGAATTAATTCATCCGGATAAGGATTTTATTGGTCTTGTCACCAGGAAGTGAATAGTAAAAAGTGTGTTCCTAGCACCGCCATCTATTGTCGACAGTTCGACAATTTCATTGTTATGTAGTCGGCTGGTGCTAGGAATACTATATTTTCCTAAGATTACCTCCACAAACAATCGAACAAAGTTGAAACTTGTACTATATAGTCTACTATATTGTATACTATATTGTACTATATATATTGTAGTCTGACTGCCTCGTTGGTCGAGTGGCTAGCGTAAACGCCTAACTACATCGACTAATCGCGAGACTCGGGTTCGATTCCCGACGGGGACAGGCATTTGTGTGAAGAACATTTAGATGTCTGCATTTCCGGGTTTGGGTGTTTATTAAATTTATTCTGGTATCTATTTAAGTATTTCTATGTATTACCAAAGACAATTACAATCGTTGACTGACACCCATAACACAAGCATATAGTTTGCTTACCTTGGCTTGTCCAGGGATATTTATTTATTTATTATTTATTTATATAATATCGGTACTGATTAAATTTATAGTTTGCACTATCAAATTATTCTCCACGGCTGTAAATGTTTATGTATTAATTTTCAAAGTCCAATCGTTGAACCGATTAAAAGAAATTTGAAAAATCCTTTTTTTAAATTAAATTTAATTTATTAAAATCATGTACTTAATTGATTTAGAGATTTTTTGTGCTATAAACTGTATATTTTAATAACTATATATTTTAAAATTGTTTCTTATTAAACAAACGCGCAATGATGGCGCAGTTAGAGATACCAACGTCCTCTATTATCGAATAGAAACATTCAATTGTGTCAAGTATGTACAATATTGATATGTTTTTCATATTATAATATAGCTGTGTCTTTCGGGAATCCAGCCCAAACGTTACTAATTAGCCTAATTGTTTTAACACATTTTTAATTTTTGTTTGAAAGCTATCCAAATAATCCTATCGTATGTGATCAAGACTATTCTTAATAATGCTTTTTTATTTTGACGACACAGTATTGAAATGGAAGTAGGTTTTTGCAAGTTTTATTGAGTTTTTTTTATATTATAGGAAGGCAAACAAGCAGACAGATTTCCTGGCGGTAAGAAATTCACGCCGCCTAGAGACACCAAAGATGGTAATGGTGCGTTGCCAACCTGAGGTCAGGATGTTAGGCCTCGAGCAAAAGTAAGTTTACCGGCTACCTTACCCTCCAAACCGGAACACGTCATGACGTTATGGCGGCAGGAATAGGTAAGGCGGTGATACCAATCCGGGCGATTCGCTGCGAAACTCTACCACCTAGTCAGATGTCACGGTGCTAGTGAGGGTAAGCCTATGCTCGCCTTTTACGAGCTGATTAGCACAGGAAGGCAGATGGTCTATTCTGCAAAGAAGCCCGGACCAACACGGGGAAAACTCAAATCAAAATTTGTTGAAAATTTTGTATGTTATTCTAGGAAATAGGGCTACACTGATTTCCTTAGTAAGTAAAGTATTTAAGGAAAAGCGCTATTTAATTAATTATTTAAAAAAATATAAGAAGTATGTGAATTATTTACATTACTAAAGTTCTTTTATTTTAAAATTTGCGCGTGGTACATATCTATAAACAACTATGCGTCGTATCGCACCGGCTGTGTTTAATGATAGCTTATCAACGTTTTAGATTTAAATGTTTTTTCCTAAAAGGTGAATACAGTTGGCTAGGTACTCTATGGACGTTGGTATTTTTATTTACTTTAATATGATATTAATAATTCTCGCGTGTTTTGCAATTTTATGCAGTATTTACTGGAGATATCGTAAGTTACATTTTTTTCATTTATTAGGTTGGTTTTTGCTATCTGTTTCATAAGATAATGGAAACAACAAAACATTTTGCTAATGTATTAACGTTTGTGATTATTTCACGTTATTAAAATCAGTGGTGATTTTAGCAGGAATGAAAGAGTTATTTTTTAATCATTTAATTTGTATTATAGTACACACTGCACAAATTTGTTAAAAATAAAATTTGTTAATTTATATCAGTAAGTGCGTTGAAAGGGCTCATAGAATTTTTTAGTTGTTTAATAAAACTACCATTACCAGTTTGAAAAGCTGATTCAGGAAAAAGTATCAACAAGAAACTTAACAGTTCTTGCTAAAATTTTGTTTAAATTTTGTACAGAAATTTTGTAGTTATAATGTTTGTGTGCGGCTGTCAGTGAATATTAGGCAGCGCCATCTATTGTGGAATAGATCTATCAAACTTTGACAAGCGTCCATACTGAAACTGTGTACCTAATATTATTAATGAGAAATCTGTGTCTGTCTGTTACGTTTTCACGTCAAGACCACTGGGTCGATTTCATAAAATTTAATATGAATACGCTTAAAACCCAGAGTTCAAAAAAAGGCTTAAATGGGGGATGAAAGTTTGTTTAAAAATCTTAACGATTTTACGCTGCAAGATGTCCGATAGATTATTTAGTTATGCACTTAGGAAACCAAACATTCAATTAAAATCATTAAAAGACCACGCTAACTGCTATGTAGAGCGCATTGCCTGCTACCCTGCATTATTCTGTCAATCCTGTCAATTATAAGTAGGTGGTAGAGTTGTGTACTCTCACGGACTAGTACTTACCGATGTCGTGTTCCTTACCGGGATATGGTAGCAAATAGATTTACACACGTTGCCCAGCCTGTTCTAGCCGGCAATAAGACAGAAACACATTAGTAATATCTGTGATGTTACCTGCAAGGCGACGGTTGTCTAACTGACTGCTTACGAGTATTTGCTGTCTATTAATGTTATAAGTAAATACATACCAACAATTCTTTGTCCACAACTTTTAATTCAACTACGTCTCCTCTGCTTCTTTACTAGATAATTAGTATAGACCATCTTGCATTAGTATAGATCATCTTGCAGAATAGACCATCTGCTTTCCTACTAGGCAGCTCGTAAAAAGCGAGCATACGAAAATAAAGCTGGAAGCACACCAATGGAAACAATAACTTCACCTGCTGATTTGACTGATTGCACGTGGAGTAGTCGTAAAAGGCGAGCATAGGCTCACCGTCACTAACACCGGGACATCTGACTAGGTAGTAGAGTTTTGCAGCGATTCACCCGGATTGGTACCACCGCCTTACCTATTCCTGCCGCCATAACATCATGACATGCTCAGGTTCGGAAGTTAGGGTAGCCGGTTTACTTTTGCTCGAGGCCTCAGGCTGGCAACGCACCATTACTAACTTTAGTGTCTCTAAGCGGCGTGAATTTCTTACCGTCAGGAAATCCGTCTGCTTTTTTGCCTTCCGATATCATAAAAAAACGCAGCATAAATGTTTTTTTATACCCAAGGCCACACCTACCGACATTTACGTCACAAAAGCACTACTCCTGTTCCCAGATACGATACACAGATAAGATACCAATATGAAAGCTCTATTAAATATATTATCAGCTTTTACAAAATACCAGACTTACTTTAGGATTTTTATTTAGTGCACGAAGTAGCAAAATATTGACTTCATATTCATAAGAAGTTAAAGACATATTTTCCTCTAAATATAATTTAATGTTATTGCTGTGGAAGTGGAAATGAATATTTAATTTATAGAGTAATAAAAAAAATTGAAGTGATTTAAAAACAATCAAAAAAAATTTTAGAATTTAAAATTAGAACGATAGATAGTTTTTGAAAAAGGAACATATTATGGAAACCAGTTCTATTTTTATTAAATTCTTCAAATAATAGGATGCATGGAAAAAAACGTTATTAAAAAGTTCTAATAAAAATAAAAATGGATAATTCTGTAATATTAACGTTCCCTACAGTGATAGTTTTGGTTGTCAT
Source organism: Calephelis nemesis (assembly GCA_002245505.1). NCBI lineage: Eukaryota > Metazoa > Arthropoda > Insecta > Lepidoptera > Riodinidae > Calephelis > Calephelis nemesis. Next base: position 118,979 of record NJDD01002553.1, read on the forward strand.
CACATGTTTTTTTCTACGTTGTTGTCTTGTAATATGTTGTAGTAAGTATATTTTTTATTGTACTTTTAATTTAAACTTTTTATTTTAATTTTTTTAGTATACTTCACTTAATTAGGTTTTTATGAATATAAATTATACATAAAATATTAGGTAAGTACCTATGTTTAATGATTTATATTGTATGTAAATTATATACCTAAAATCTTCTTTATTGACTAGGAAAAAATGGTTGAAGTCTTATAAACATTTTTTTATATTTTGTAGTGAAAAGTGAACAATCTGACTTATTTTTATAGTGAAAAATGAATTCCGCCTAAAATCACTTGTTATGTTAATGATATGTTAGCAACAGCCAATTCAAGCCAGGATTGGTTGATAAGTTTAAACAATATAGTATATCATTGCTATACAGATAATAGTTTATAATTTACTTTATTATAATCAGCAACGACATTAGTGAGCACTGACAATAAAACTTTTGTTTTGCCATTGTGCTAGTGGGCGTCATTTACCGGTCATATTTGGGTCAGCCATATATAAATGTTCTCCTAGTATCTGTATATATATATATAAACATGAAATTCCAATCCCAGTGTTCATCGTATCGCGCCTGAACGGATGAACCAATTTTGCTACTAATTTTTTCGTTGTGTTGGTTATTGTCACGAGAAGGGTCTTATGAACAGAAAAACGAAGAAAATTGCAGGGAAAATCGGAAAAATAAACTTTTTTTTAATACTACTGTCAGTACTACTACTAATGTCAAGCTACAGCTACAGTTACAGTACTACTACTAAGCAACATCGCCGGGTCGGTTAGTCTATATATATAAAAATGAATCCCGTTTTTCTTGGTCACGGCATCACGCATGAATGGCTGGACCGATTTCACTATTTCTTTTTTTGTTGTATTTGTCATAATTAGGAGAAGGTTCTTACGGAAAAAATATTAAGAAAATCTCTCAGAAATATTGAAAAATATACATTTAATTTTGCAGTTCAAATTGAAGAGGTACTCATACGTAAGATGGGTCAGTTATACAAAATAAAGTAGTTTCTACTATTCTCTATTATTCTATCATTGCTACGCTAAGGCGGTACGAAGTTCGCCGGGTCAGCTAGTTCTATAAAAAACCTCGAAAAACTAACACTGGATCCATCTGATCCATAAAAATATAATCAATATATTTTTGTTATTGAGAAAATAAATAATAAGAATTTATAGTAAGAAAATAAATGTATTGCATGTTCTTATTATTAGTTAACCTTTTTATACTGAGATAACTACATTTACGGATCATGGTCGCGAAGTCTAGCCTAATTATTAAACACTAAATACGCTCAAAGATATTTTGAAATACAATTTGCGCTTCATACATGTGTACCGCCTCACAGAGAGCGCAGTAGACAGCCTGAACAGGGCCAAGTCCATCGCTACAAAATCAACACCTATTCTTCGGCAATACACAATGTTTCACATTATACTATCAAATATAATAGTATTCCCCATGTTGATCCGTTGCAAAATAGACCATCTGCCTTCCTGTGCCAGTCATATCGTAAAAGGCGAGAATAGGCTTACCGTCACTAACACCGTGACATCTGACTAGGTGGTAGAGTTTCGCAGCGACTTGCCCGGATCGGTACCAGCGCCGCCATAATGTCAGCCCTTGCCGTTGACGTGTTCTGGTTTGGAGGGTAAGATAGCCGGTAAAGTTACTTTTGCTCGAGGCCTAATATCCCGGCCTCAGGTTGGCAACGCTCCATTACAACCTTTGGTGTCTCTCGGTCGCGTGAATTTTTTACCATCAAGATATCCGTCAGCTTATTTGGCTTACAATACCATAAAAAATAGTACTCATCATAAAACCCAGGATTTCATATAGTCAAGTCCAACCCTAGACCGCTAGACCAAAGTGGCTATTATTAGAGAACATTACATTCAGATTTCGTGTAGACGGTACTGTACTCTCTTCACTAGTAGTCTTCTAGAGCAGTGGTCGTCAACCCGTGCCCCGCGGGCCACTTGCGGCCCGCCGACGTGTCACTTGCGGCCCGTGAATACCACTAATATTAAAAATCCGAAAGTTTGTTTGTTTGTTTGTTCCCTCTTCACAGTCTAACCCCTGGACCGATGCAATCGAAAATTGGTATTGGCAGTTTAGGAGCCGGAGAGTAACATAAGATACTTTTTAACCGACTCTAAAAAGGAGGAGGTTTTAAATTTGGAAGAGACGTGTTGTTTCGTCTATACATATAATAACCCAAACCACGCAGGCGAAGCCGCGAGCGAAAAGCTAGTGTTTTATATTAAGATTTAAATATCAAAATGTATAATATATTATATTATAGTACACTATACGCCGTACATTATACGGTCAACCGAGACATATTACGATTTACAAATTCAGATAACGCGATTACAAATTCAGCCTTAAGAGAGTGCTTCTCTCCACCCATTTTCATTTTTCTATGGGGTTCTCTCCACCTCTATGGCTTATAGGGTTAATATCACAAATGTGACCCCTCCTTTGTTTTAGTTTGCCGCCTTGTGGCTCTTGCCTGTCAGAAGGTTGCCGACCGCTGTTCTAGAGGCACGAGTACTGGGGAGCTCAGTACTTTATCTGATTGCTATACGCCCTCTACATGAACGACATTCCCCAACTGCTGAAAGTTTAAACAGCTTTTTCTACGTGTCGTCCGAGGAGAAGGCTGTTTAAAGGTTTTTTTTTTATGATATTGGAAGGCAAACAAGCAGACGGATTTCCTAATTGTAAGAAATTCACGCCGCCTAGAGACCATAGTCTAGCGGTCATGCGTCGGATTTGACTTCTTAAGGTTAAGGATTCGATCCCCGTGTAGGACGGCTAAAAAGCTAGAAAATGTGTATCTTCTATTTTCTAATTAAGTGACGTTGCCGGGGATTTGATATGTGCCCGGTTGGTGATAGTATTGCTGCCTATCACATTGTGGATGCTTCGTCTAGTCGTGGGTGTCCTGGTTGTGCCTCTTCCTACCCCTTAGGAGATATGGGCGTAAAGACACAAAAACTAACTAAAATAACACGCTTTTAATAGTAACAGAAAACATTCAAACTGGTTCATCCAATAAAAAGTAATACATTTTACAAATAACTAATAGATTAGTAAAATTATATATGAATAGTAGGTATAATCAAAAATACATATTCAAATTCAAAATCTCCTGGTTTTTCCAAGTCGGTTGAAAATTAAAAGAGCACTGTTCATGTTTCTCATGTTTGGTTCAATATTTAGAGAAAGACAGAAATAATGAACTTAATGAATAGATAATTGTGAACTTTGATTAACAATTTTTTGTCAATAATAATATTAGTCATACAAATGAAATGATTAACGATTGCGGATAATAGATAAGATAGACAAAGCTTCATTAATATAAGAATACAGCACGTAAAAATGCTGGCAGTTGATAAATAAAAAGTAAAATTTCTTTTTTGTCTATGTTTTCTAAATATTCTGTTCTAAATTTAAATAAATTGATAGTGTTTTGCGATGGCTGAAGAAATGTTAAATACCGCTGATTTAGTTATATTTTTTGTGGTAATTTTAGTAGCCGTTATAACATGTATATTTTTAAAAGCTTGTTGTGGTAAGTTTTCTTTTATTATGACTAGTTTGTATGTTTATGATTTACGACCTGATTTTGTGGGATATAAAATCACTTTTCGATGCGAGTTTTACCTGTACAGTACAGTTAGGCACATTTAAAAAAATAAGCAATTAACGTTAAGTTCTCTAATATATTCACTGCGATCGTTGACACTAATATAACATTATTCACCGTTTTCGTATTGCACAATCTTTGAGGATCTTGAAATATGAGTTGATTGTTCCAAATATCAAGTTTTTTTATCCACCAACTCTGAAGCCCTCACGGCATTGAAATTGTTACGTGTTCTGCCGGGTTTTTGTTATATGGTATTCATGGAATTATCAGCTTCAAAGTATTTCATTTTGTAACAATGTCCTCTTCGGTCCAGCTAGTTGTTAATACTAATTGATTACTTGTAAATACAGATTGAGAGAGATAAGATATATTCAACGTGATGTTAAGTGCTTACATTTAAAATGGCCGACAAATCGTACTTGATAAACTTACATTCAAGACTGATATAGTTTATTATCATTTACAATAAGTATTATATTGTTATAACATTTTAATAGTAATAATATTTCTTAAATATGGCGATATTTCAATTGCTTTTAGTTGTTTTTTCTGTGGGATTTTTGTTTGTTATTTCATGCATTATGGTGAGATTGATTTTCAAGATACTAAGAGGTAAGTGTGTCTTTCTTTACTGGTAGCTTATGGTAGTTAGGGTCAATCCTAATCATATTTTAAGATTTTGTTCAAATATCAAAACATTTCCACCTTCGGACTTTGTCTAAAGCAGGGGTGGATAAATTACGGCCCGCGGGCCGTTTTTTTTAGAAAAAATGTGAACCTACTTTAAAAATTGATGGTCGAAATGTTAGAAGTCTATTGAAATTTGGACAATTGAGGTACTGAATCGATACTTCAAACATATATATTGCGTATTTCATATGTTAAGACTTCATAAATAGATTTTATTTTAATACAGGATTGTAAAATAAAATAAAAAATGCCGTTATCTTTATACAACGTTTTATAATCCTAATATTTACTGCTATTTTTAGGTGTTTTAACAAACCGGCCCGCCTCAAGATTAATTATAATTTACTGGCCCGCCACTAGATTTTTTTTAACTTACCGGCCCGCGGTCAAAAGAATTTGCCCACCCCTGGTCTAAAGTATTATTGTGCATAATCAACTTGATCATCTTGACGCGTGGCGATCTACTACTATGCGATTCCGAAGACATTTTTTACCTCGAACAACACCTTTGTGGAATCAGTTACCGAGGGAGGTATTCTCGAACAATTATGACTTAGGGACCTTCAAGAAAAGAGCGTACCTACTCACTCCTTAAAGGTCGGCAACGCATCTGTGATACTCCTGGTGTTGCGGATGTCCGTGGGCGGCGGTGATCACTTTTCATCAGGTGACTCACTTGCTCGTTTGCCTCCTCTTGTATATAAAAAAAAACATGTTATACATCTAGATAATAAATTTATTAAAATTTTAAAAATATTTGCA
>NJDD01002554.1:0-24070 GCA_002245505.1 Calephelis nemesis
TAAATTTTGCTATATAACATTGTTGCACTTCTTTATATATTCCTATTTCTATGATAGCGAGTATAGTAAACTTGACAAGCCGTAAACTCATGGTAGGGCATCAGACACATCAAAACACATAATTAAAAAAAAAAATAGTAAAGGTCAGTTCCTCAATGTATCTACACCAGTACGTACAGAAAGTTTTTAGATCATAAGTCATATCGTCTCTGTGGTCTAGCGATTCGTTGGTAAACTTGATTTCACGAGGTCCCGGGTTTGGACCCAGGGTCGGGCAAATAAAAGAAATTGCATTTTTTTTAATTTAGTTTTAGGTTCAGGTGTTGGACTTGACTGCATGATGTCCCGGGTTCGAATCCCGGGTCGGTCATCAAAAAGGCAATTTGGATTTCCCAATTTTCTAAAGAAAACAATTTTTCGGGATATGATATGTGCCCGGTCGGCGATAGGCTTGCCACCTATCACATTGTGGGACTACCTCTTCGGGGATATGGGCGTGAAGATGCTGGATATGCTACCAGCTATGATCTGTCATCTGACCTTAGTTATTGAAATCGAATTTTATTTTAACGAATCGAAAGTTATTGAAAGAACTAATTATTGTATAGACGCGTCACAGGTGCCTCTTGTAGGTTTACGTGAAATAAAGATTTATTATGTATTATTATTAATAGAATACAATATCTGTACATAAATGATAATTCTCTACTACCAATATCACATTATCATTCCTGTAATCATACAGACTTATAAATAAACGTTCTCAAAGAGAAATCCCTAATTTATTGACATGGTCGAAGTAGATAACGCTGTAGCCAACTTAATCCGTTTTTTAAAGCATGACCTAGTTCAGCTGAAAGGCTTAGAGGGCGATGTCAAGTGGGTCTCGTGATTTGGGAACGTTTGGCTACCTGTTGTACGGGAACTCGTGTAGAAAGAAGGTTCAAAAGCAACTCTCAATGGGGTTTGACCTCTTCAAATATCGTGGATCTGTAAAATGAGAAAATGTTTGATGTATTTATTTTCTATGGTGAAATATATCTTTGAATAAATTACTTGGATTGATCTATACCCAAAGGCGAGTTATTTGCTTGTTTTATGACAGCGAATGGGTTTAAAAGTAATCTTCATAATTATAGTAAAACTGTAGACGAGTGAATTTTACATATTTAAAATATTTAAGCTGTGGTCTGACGCTTCAAGTGTTGGACTTGAGTGCATGAGGTCCCGGGTTCGAATCCTGGGTAGGGCAATTTTTTCAATTTTCTAATAAATAATATTGCTCGGGATTGGATATGTGCCCGGTTGGCGATAGGCTTGCTATCACATTGTGGGACTTAGTGTCTTCGGCTAGTCGTGAGTGCCCTGGTTGTGCCTCTGCCTGCCTCTTCGGAGATATTGGCGCAAAGTTACTTTAAAAAAAAAAGCAGGTGACAAAAAAATTACAGCAGAACATATTTTTGAGATTTGTAAAAGTGAAAATATAAATTAGGGTATATTTTTTAATAGTAGACCTGTATTTTTTCCAAGTCATACCAATTTTTTGTAGTTTAAAAATAACATACATAACAACACTCAGTATAAAATGACCAAATAACTTGAAATCAGGAAAGTAAAGAGACATTCGAATGTTCAAATCAAATTGAGCTGGTGTTCGCACGGTACAATCAATTCCAGACATATTAAAAATTAAGAAAGGAAAAGTTTGTCTGCCTATTTCATAATTTAATATGATTTTGCTCCGTTGGTTCGGTCTTAAGGAAGGAATAACAGATAAATGAAAGCAGATATACCTACCATGCGAATGTGAATAGATGTAGGTACCAGAAGAGACAAAGTTTGACATTCTACTAACAAATAGCTCGGGTTTTAATCCGAGGGTGGTGTCAAGAGTCTACGAAACTGGCGTGTTTGTTTAAAAAGAGCAAGCAATGGATGTAGAAGAAGCCCGACAGGTCTGCAGAAATTGTGACATAAGCACGCCATAATCTCTGACCTACCCCGTAAAGACCACCAAGCCTGGTGTGAAGATATGTATATTATGTACAACTAATTTAAATGCATAGTCGTTTACTGCATTCAATCGCAAACGAATTTACGAGTGAAGCTAGTACTTATTTAAGCGTTAAATAGTTGTGTGTTAAATAATATCCAAACCGGACTACTCTGTGGTACGTCATTAAATGGTCATACATAAAAATATACATAACTACACATCGAACTGAAAGCGGTTTATCGCTTTCGTTGGTTAAAAATTGGGTTCGATATAGATCAAATATATATAGAATCTCAAATATTATTTTCTGCAAAACTTCCATTTCCAGTTACTATTTTACACAGTATTTACCGACCTCAAAGAAAGATGAAGTTAAATCCAAGTAAAAAAAATTATATTGCAATTTGCGCCAAAAAACTGTGTACGTGTTATGGCGTGACAAAACAGAAAAAAAACAGTACGCTATGAATGAATTGGACTTATCGGAAGCCCCCCAAATATATCCAGTAACACATACCACTAAACAGTTTTATTAGCACCAACAATACACACACTTTTAGAAACTCAACGTACATTTCGCTTCGTAACTGAAGCATCATCAGGAGAATTCGACAGCACTCCAGGAAGTCGAGCATATTATATTATACTCAACTCCTATTTTGTATGTTTGATTTTTCCGTCTTATATGAACCAATTTTGAAAATTTTTCTTTTATTTACAAGAACATACACACACAAGAATATACTACAGTTTTCCCCGTGTTGGTCCGGTCTGCTTTGCAGAAAAGACGATCTACCTTCCTGCCAGACAGCTCGTAAAAGGCGAGTATAGGCTAACCGTCACTAACACCGTGGCATCTGACTAGGTGGTAAAGTTTCGCAGCGACCCACCCGGTTTAATACCACCGCCTTACCTATTCCTGCCGCCATAACGTCATGATGTGTTCCGGTTTGGAGGGTAAGGTAGCCGGTAAACTTACTTTTGCTCGAGGCCTAGCATCCCGGCCTCAGGTTGGCTACGCACCATTACCACCTTTGGTGTCTCTAGGCGGCTTCAATTTTTTAGCATCAGGAAATCCGCCTGCTTGTTTGCCTTCCAATATCATTAAAAAAAAGATGGTCCCATTGCCAACATAATTGATGATGAACCCTTAGAGAAATTAAGAATAATCGTCTACTTTTTTTTATTTTTTTGTTAATATTAAAATTGAAATCGGTTCATCAGTTAAACTACATTTAACTCACATGTGTTGAGATTCATTCAAAATCCCAATCCTCGAAACGAATTACTAGAATAAGAAAACATAAAGGCTGATGAGATGTGAAAAATTCTCGCAACAATCAGGCACCACTTTAGGCTCGTTTCCAACAAATTGCCCCCATTCATCAGCCGACAGCCCTTTACATCTAGAGTAACTTTACAAAATATGTACCGTACGTGTGGGCGCCGGATTCTTTGTACTACAGTTTTTTGGTAATGGAGCTGCTATTATTTAGGTTAATATCATGGAGAATGCTGCTTCATGTACAACGGAAAATGTATCTATGCTTATTTTAAATCTGTAAGGGAGTGAATTCTGTATATAGAAAAAATAATAAAAAATCCCTTGAATTAATATCCGGATAATTCAGAGGGTGATGCCAAAAATCTCCGAACCCGGTGTGTTTGTATGAAAAGAGTGATGAATGTGGAAGAAGTCAGACAGGTCTGCCAGGATCGTGAGATTTGGCACTCTATCCTGGCTCAACTTGGAGACTTGGCGCGAACAAGTGTATGCATGTTATTCAAAAATAGATGCAGGTGCAGGTGGACAGCAGAACACATTTCTAGCATTTTCAGAATTTTTGTCCGTCTGTCTATAGCCCGACCGCGATTCACGCCAAATCTACTAAACCAATTCTAACAAATGGGCAGGTGAGTACTTATGTTCCTAAGAAGGTTGTAGGATAGTTTTTATCCCACTCACTAAAAAGGTTCCTGTCGGAGAGGGGTAAAGTCAAAATGTAAATTTGAGTATTATTCGTTATTATACCTACTTATACTTTAGTCCGTTATTTTTTTTATTTTTGCTTTATAGATTGTCCCAAATTTTTTTCAAGTTCTAAGTTTGTAGTTTAGAAATTACAGACATATCAAAACTCAGAATAAAGTAACCAAATAACTTGAAATCCGAAATATTGAGAGACATTTAAACGGACAGTTCATTCTACATGTACCTACATTTATGCATTTATATCTACACGCCAGGCCCCCTACAGGGTCGAGTGCCAAGTGATCGCTTCGCGTACGAAGTTCGCTGGATCGGCTAGTTAATATATCAAGTTCACAATCGCAAGCACGTGGTTTTGCTGTCGACTGTGTTGTTCGTTCGTTTATCAGAAAATTTGGCGGTTTGATTAGGTGGTGGTGGTTTAATACTTACCCAAAAAAGATTTATCACGAACAATAATTCATAAATAGATATTATCCGGAGATAAGACCAAGTTGACAACCGTTTATATCGTCATTTTGTTCTAGCGACGCCTTTAAGTAAGTATTAAGCCAACAGCGGTGATCTGCATATAACTGATCTTAGTTGATGTCTTCCGTTAAAATTGTTCTTCTTTTTCTTACGTCGTGTGAGTCTTTTTTTGTTTGGGTACCTACGAAGTTATTTTGTAAAATTATTAAACTTAAAGGCGCAACTTACGTCACGATTCATTTAATCGATGAAATAGGTACGAGAGATATCTTCTCGAAGTCTGAAAATCTCTAAAAGTTACTTTTTAAAAACAATATCTTTGCTCCCGTACACCCGAAGAAGTAGGCTGACATTCACCAGGAAAGCCACGACAAACCGAAGACACTAAGTCCAAAATGTGATAGGTTGCAAAAGTGTCGCTAACAGAGCATAAATCCAATCCCGGGCAACATTATTTTTAAAAGAAAATAAATAAACACCTTTTATTTTTGTTGGCCCTAACTACAAGGGTCGAATCCAGAAACTCATTATTTTTTATATAATAACCATAAAACAATTCCTCGTATTGGTCCGGGTTTCATTGCAGAATAGACCATCTGCCTTCCTGCCAGGCAACTCGTAGAAGGCGACCATAGGTTTACCGTCACTAACACCGTGACATATGACTAGGTGGTAGAGTTTCGCAGCGACTCGCCTGGATCGGTACCACCGCCTTACCTATTCCTGCCGCCATAACGTCGTGACGTGTTCGGAGGGTAAGGTAGCCGGTAAACTTGCTTTTGCTCGAGGCCTAATATCCCGGACTCAGGTTGGCAACGCACCATTACCACCTTCGGTGTCTCTAGGCGGCGGAAATTTCTTACCATCAGGAAATCCGTCTGCTTGTTTGCCTTCCAATATCATAAAAAAAAGTCTAATCCAACAACCCACCGCTAGACCACAGATGTGAAAAAAGTGTTTTGTTTTATTTTGTGTGTTCCTTCCGTATTCATGTCTAAACGGCTAAACTAAGATACTAAGTTAAAATACCGCCTGGTTGGTCGAGTGGCTAGCCTAATGCCTAACTACACCGAACAACCGCGAGACTCGGGTTCGATTCCCGAAGGGTCTGGGTGTTTATTAAATTTATTCTTGTATCTACATATTCAAGTATTTGTATCTATTAGAAACGTTGACTATAACACAAGCAACCGATAACACAAGCATATAATTTGTTTAAAAACTAAGTGCCTGGTTTAGATCAATTTCTGTAAGTTGTCCAGGATTATTTATTGTTATGTATTTTAAATTACAGTATTTGGCACTGTCCTATTCTGAGCCAGAAACTAGCTAGCACTGAGGTGACATTAGGCCTAGATCCAAGCTACAGGACAGAGACGCACCTTTAACATCCATGGTGTCACAATTGTGTTATCGGGAGGACTTAAGCACACGGTTTTTCTGAGCCATTAGCTTATCCCATAAAATAAACAAGGGTGGGTACGAATAAGTACCTTACAATTAAACCAGATGAATGAGCTTGACCTCTACTCTCCAGTAATATGATCAGATGATACTGCGTGCTCAAATCGTTTAAGCTCATTTAGTTCCTCATAGGATCACACACATTAATTGCTATTTCATGGTCACTTTTAGTGCGTCAAATTTTTGATATTCGTAAATGAAATCTATTTGGATATTCGTTTCATTGTTTGTATTTTCATGCAATAACAAAGTGGTGGCTAATAACTACCACTATAGTCTTTGGTGATTAATCTGTTATGACTAATAAACTGTTTCATCTAATTTTTAAAATACTAATAACATTTTAGTTTATAAAGGTACCTAGTTATAGGCGCCGTAAAAGTACAAACTGCCGAACTCTCATGGAAGAAACATGTGGAATTGGAATGAAAAGAAATCTCTGGGTCGTAAAGGACCCTTTAATTAAATTTGTTTGTGTCAGGAATACCTCTACCATTATTTTCTTCGGTTTCGATTATTAAACTCGAAAACTGGTTGGCGAGAATAAAATACAAAGATCAAAAGCGGCAAGTCCCAAATTTTTGAGAAATCACGAGAACAACAAAAAGCGATTATTTGTCAAATTTCTATTTATAGTATATTCAAGCCCATATCCCTTAAGAGGTAGACAGAGGCTCAACCAGGGCACCCATGAATAGCCGAAGACCAACGTTATAGGTGGCAAGCCGATCGCCAACCGAGCACATATCCAATCCTGGACGTTATTTATTAGAAAATTGGAAATACTTATATATTTTCTTTTTTTGTATAGCCCGTGCCGGAAAGGGATCCACCGCCTAACCTATTTCTGTCGTAATGACAGTTTGATATTCCGGTCTGTCTCTTACCATCAGAATAGAAGTTTGCTTGTCTGCTGTCTAATATGGCATTAGAGTTATTATATATCAAAAAAAACTTTATCTCCATATAGATATAGAACTACCCCTTAAATAAATCTTAGTAGGTATCTAAAAGTCTGCAGTAGCCCTTGTGTTAGGTACTTCCTCCAAAAACACGCAATATCCAATAATTACAAATCTTAAAATAATTTAAGCGCAGTGAAATTGCGAGAACCCGACTTTAATTTTTAGTAAACAAATCCTACCACCCAGTTAGATGTCACGATGTTAGTGACGTTTAGCCTATGCTTGCCCTTTACGAGCTGTCTGACAGGAAGGCAGATGGAACAGGGAAAATACACATTTCTAAGTACCTAAAACTCCAAAACCAGTTGTCAACCAAATTTAAAGACCACCTCTGACACATAACATTGAAAAAACTTAACTTTTATAAAAACGTCCATTCATAATCGGAGGAGTAACCACGAAATAGATAGAAATATCTACTAACCTGCGAAAGATTTACTATGTCGTCAAGAGTCAAAAATAAATAAGTAGGTCCGTATCTAGTTAAGAACTCCTGATTTCAGAATTTGGTAAAAACGTGAATAATGTCATATATCCGACAAAATCACACCCGTGTGTATCTTTCCTAAAATACTTAACAAAACCTTGTTAACTAAATATTTTTGTAATTAAGGGAAGGACTCTCGGGGCTCATCGTGTTCTGGTATTTCGTAATTATTTTAATCTGTAGTCCTTATGGATGGTAAGATGAAACCCCACCTAACTAACTACCCCCACGTAAACTTTTCTCATTAATTGTGAATTATTTTCAAACTGGTATGTTTATAACCTCTTAAGGGAGTTGTATGTCCAACTTTCAAAGGGATATTAGTTATTACCAAGTGCGTAGCCAGGCAAGAGCAGAGGGGGTGCAGCTGCCCCCCCCTCCCCCTAGAAGAGCGTTAACATAGAACTGTACTGTTCTAATGACCGAAAACTGCTTCAAATTGCTACATTATGTTAGGGGTGAACAAGAAAGAGTACCTAATTTTATAGATGTTTTGTGAAGAACCGAGCAGAATATTCATCGAGTAAAAAAAACTATTTCTTGCAAAATTTTGTTTTAAATTATTACCTTTTAGATATTAAAACTTAGAATAATAGTCCTAAACAGAATTCTGACTACACCCTTGGATATTATTACTATTAGATAATTAACCGAAAAAGAAATTGCTGTAAGTAAGCCTATTTAGCCAATTCCGTAGAAACTTGATAACATAATACATACGCTCAATTCAAGACGTAACAACTTAGCTTCCGTTACGTACATCAGTGCATCTTCTGTATTTAATGACCAAGCGTGGTTTTCTAACTCCTGTTTCCTTACCTTCCTTTAGCGGGTGGCGTAGTAGATAGTTTGTCGAGGTGCGAGGCTGAGGGAACCTATTTTTTTCGGATATAGTTTACCAGAACTACTCATTATAAAATTGCAAGCATCATTTTCATGTTTCGTATCAATGTCTCACGCTCCGCAATTCACACAGTGGCTGAGCGACGACGATAAGTGCATTATAAGCAGTGCGTTTTTTATAGTGTTGTTTAAAACCAAAGTAGGATTAGGTATTGTGATCAAAGTGATATTTGTGAGTGATGCTACTAATTCAACATAATACAAAATGGCGGAAACGGGCAAGCAGCCGACAAATGCTGACATAACCACTGATGGTAGTGCTGGGCAGCAACTTGCCCAACTTACGTAGGTTAGGGTAAAACGTAGTGTTTGTATTCCCTTTGGATAAAGACCGCACAAACAAAATATCTTGCAAGCCATCGATGTCTACGGCGAGCAACGTTTTTGTATTCACTTACTTCACCCACGCGGCAGTGGCGCCGCGAGGATGTACGGTTTTTTTTGAACTGTCTAAGTTTGAATCGTTTCAGTTCTTATATGGTAAACTGTATTCACTAAGCAAAAATAGTGCCGTCACTCGCTCGCCTTTGAAGACATCTTCGCTTCTCAACATATAGCTGTTGATTTGCACAAAAAAACTAACATCCCGGTTACAAGACAGTAACGCTCTTACAACGCCTAAGGTGTATATTGACCTTCAATGACCCAACTATCAGGAGAGCCATTCGATTATTCGCTGTCGCTTGTAAATAACTACACACTATAGGTAAAATTATTATTAAAAAATGAGAGTTTAAAATCTTTGAAGTTATTGTTGTACACTTTTCATGAGGAATGAAAAAAGAGAAAACTAAAGGTTTTAATTTAATTAAACTTGTATTAAATCCCGTCTAGGGCGAAAGTTTACTTTCTTTAAATTTATAGAAATTGAACCTAAGCGCAGAGCAAGTGCTAAAATAAAAATACCTTGGAAAAAGAGATACTTAAAAAAATAGTCAGATGTTTCAAAAATAAAACTCAGTAAAGTTTAGCATGAGTTTAATAAAAAAATGCAAAATAATAAATATCTCCAAATATTGAACCTTATCACTAGGGATATCTGTGGATTTACATTAAAATACAAAAAATTACACGCATTCACACTATATCCGGTCTGATGCGGTGGTATTTGGCTGTATAGACGTGAGCTCTTTGGCGGTACACCATTTTATAACTATCAGAAGAGGTAAACATCACAACGCGAAAGGTTTTAAGATGTGTCTCCAATCCATATTTTGACATTTATTCAAAAAACTTTTAAACTTTAAGCTAGAAATAGGGTAAAGTATTTTTTCCTTATTTGTATAAGGCACATGTCAACACAAACATGAGAATACAGGAAAATGTCAGGCATAAGTTACATAAAATTTATTGATTTAGCTTAGATGTTTCTACATTGAATAAATGTCAAAATACGTTTTGATTTTGCCGAATTACAATTTTTCAGTTAGAAACCCTTATAACTATTAATCTAAAGGCTGTATGTATTTGGTCAAATTTAATTTAAAAACTATACAGCCAAACTTACAAGTATTATTTTACAATTTATATAAAACATCTTCATGTGAGCAGCCAATTAGAAGATCTCACATGATTGGCACTAAATTTCGAAATTGCAGCACTTCAATAAAACCAAAAATAATTATTGTCATTCCCACAACTTTGGTACGCAAACACAGAGAGCATTTTGTGGCTGAACTATATACACAGTTCCTATCTACTGTCTACCAAACTTGGTATAAAATGGAGACTGATTTTATTTGGAATGAAACCTTTGGTTACAATAAAGTAATTATATTTAATAATTAATTAACATAGTGCATTGAGCTAAACTATAGTCTAAACGTAGTTAAAAAATGGAAATTGGAAAATTGAAGAAGTTTACAGCACTCTTTTGCTTTTATTCTTCTCTTGAACATCTACGAGACCGGTACAAGCAGACGCTTTTTACAATGTAACTTACTTTAAGTATCATATCTAACACCACAATAACAAAAGTATAGCAAATGAGTAGACCTTTACAAAGATAGGAACTGTTATTACATTACTGTATTTTTAACAAATTAGACACAGAGCTCACTCAGAATCAACTGTGATGAACATGGCGACTGAACGTGCGATATTTGTAGAGAGAAGTGACTTATAAGACCGCCATGTTGAATCACATTTGTTAACTAAGAGTTTACTATACATTATATGTATCAAAAACGACTTGCTCCCATCGGGGTTTAATCAATTTGTGTAATATGAATGATTTTTTTGTCTTTGAATACAATTTTCAAAAGCGGAGTGGGCAGTTATAAAACGTAATATGAAAACATTGTCATTAACTTTTTTAATGTTAACAAAAACACTGACGAGAGTTGAATGAAGCCATTGTGAATGAAGATGGTCGTAATTTTTTCATTATCATTGAATTTCGTGTTTATATTGAGTGAAATTGGTTAATTTAGGTGGGAATTAGATTAATGTTGTTCAGTGAAAGTGCACAAATGAAATAATCATGAAGAAATTAGTGTATCGTCTATTTCCTCGCTGCCGTCAAATCTCACTGGATGTGCTTGAGTAACGAAGCCACCGCTTTACTCAAGACCCTGACCTGACATGACTTTGTACATAGTGACTAATGACTTTATAAGAAGTAAGAATTACCTAACTTAACATTGGCAAAATAAGTCGTGAAAAACGATCGAAAGCCATATTTATAAAAGAAGAAGAAGAAAAACAATGTCAATGTTATCATAGTTTTGTAAGATAACTTGAGTAATTAAGTGCAATTGGAAGAAGATAGATAAGATCGAACACTCATTAAATTGCTACATAAGTAAAATATTAAAAAATATATGTTTACATTTCAATTTTTTTTTGATATTTAAAGCTACACACTCCACTTTTTCATGTTAAAATTATCAAAAATCTTGAGCATTGGATACATATCCTGTTTGAATATTACATAGTACCAAAGGTGCATCTACAAAATATTGTATAACCTTGATTGATATGAAGTAACGTGCGAATACGATTAGAATGAGCTTCATTTAGTATGACAAAAAGTGAGAATCATTTCGCATGCCTTTCCTTTTAGTACAATTTTAATATTTAATGCAAAAATAAAATTTTATACACAAAACCGAAAATGTCGGCTATACTTTTTTCTTTTTAGTCAGTTTCAAAAGCACCTAAAAGTAACAAACTTTTACCTTAGGACTGTAGGATACCTGTAGTAAAAGTAATTTTATGTGTAAAACAAATACTCAAAAGAAAATAAGATTTAACCTAGTTCTGAAATTTTAATACACAAAAGTATATTTTTAGAGATTTATATTGTAAAATCTAAATATTTGCTAAAATACGGAAGCACAAGAAGGAAGAAATAATAGTTATGTAACTAATATAACAGTGTATTAGTCATACTTTTTGTCATGTTAAATTTGCTCAGATATAAAAAAAATCTTATGAAATATTTACTATCATAAAAGTATAAAGGATAACTTGACTAGCGAATAAAATTACATCTATAAATATTTAAGTAATACCAAAGCGTACAATTTACCATAGATAGTAAATCAGATTGACTTTTAAAAATCAATTTGAGTCTACATACTCTATGGTCACGTTATATAAACGACTTTTAGCTTTTATATCTTTTTGTGTGCGAATAATAAACTGAATGTAATCAATCAGACATTAAAATCAAAATTGATTGGTTTTTTCAGTTTATCAGTTGTTACCGCTAATATACTCACAGCAGAAGCGCCTTATTCTAAAGTAGCGGTGTATACAAATTACGCTAATGTCTTTTGATAGCGTCCAAAGTATACACCCTACATTTTTTGTAAATAAAAACGGAGATTCGCATTAAATACTACGAATATAAAAATGCAAAAAGCTTTTTAAAACATTATTTGGTAGATATTAAGTTCTAAAGGACTTCTGATAAGGAGGTAGAGCTTAATCGTGGACCTCCAAATCTCATTTCAAAACATTTTAGTAAAAAAATGTATGTACAATTTTAAATGACAACTGTTTTTTTTTTTATTTTCGCAAAATTTTCAAACTTCAATGTCGAACTCAGTAAATACTGATTAAAAATACGTCTAACGAAACGGTAAAAAATAAATAGTTTAGGTACAAATATACTCTTTTATCAATCAAAGATTTTAATTCATCCATCAAAATACGAATAGCGTGAAAAAAAGCATCAATATCGACCCAAAAAGATTGAAGATAATATCATTAGGTAATTAATTTCATGAAAATATATTAAAAGAACACCCCTCTTCTTAAATAAAAGATAGAAAAAAATTATATATAGGTTATTTTACAGTTGCAAAGTTACCACAGATTATATTATATACTCGCTCAAAAAGGAGATCGAATATAATGAAAGTTTTAAGAGATCTTTATTTTAATCAAAGCTTTTAAAATATTTAACGATCCAATAACATAAACAAAAAACACCGAAACCACTATGTATAAAATATCTTCTTTTATCGAAAATTCAATTATCAAGGCCATTTCGCAGCATGAGGTTTAAATATATATTTTAGAAACGACCACGAACCTTTGTATCTGCAATTAAATATCGTGATATATATCTAACAACTCGTACGATTGCACATTTATCAATACTAGTGGTCGCCCGTTGGTGGAAATCGACCATAATAAATTTTAATATCTTGTTGATAAGAACGCCATCTTCATTTCTCAAGACCAACTACTTTGTTTCCAAACTGTATGGTGCGCCATCTGCGATCTTTTATCGTTATCATCAATAAATTTGTTTGTGTGCGTCAAATGTATGGTAGGACGTGTAATATTTTAGTTTTTGAATGAATGCACTTTATTAACATTATAATTAAAAATTTTAGCGTTCTGCACTTCTCCTACACTAAACTATAAGTGTGCCAAATTTCATACTCCTCCGTCAGCGCAGTTTTCGTAAAAACGGGTCCAAAGTTTTGGCATCACGTATTTATAAATAAATTAATAGTAAAGTATATCCAGTGTACATACATGAATCTATTAAAATCGGTATAACATGTAACAGGGTCATATGCACAAGCTACATTAAAATAAATTTTGCTAAACTAGAAACAGCCTTTAAGTAACAATATAATGCGTACAAATGGTTTATCCAAAGAAAAATGGCATAAATAATTTGTAAATGGTCCAAAAAATAGCCTTGATAATTGATTTTCATTATCAATGTTATTAAAAAAACTAAATAATGTAGACAAGTAACACTTTCTTTGGCTTTTTGAGCAAAACGGTGATTTTTATGGCATCTAGCGGCACTAAACGCTTTTATCTTTCATGAATCTAGACGACGGCTATACAAATATACTGGTTATATCAATTCCCTAATTTACATAGATACCCTATATTTGTTTATCTAAATATATTTATTGTAACCAAATTGTAGAATATGGTTATGTCAAATAAAAAGTCTCACTATAAGTAAAACAATACTTAAAATTCTGTATCTATATATAAATCTTAATATTTGCTGTTTATCTAATTGTCACTAGCTGACCGACAGACGTTGTTCTGCTATTTTTTTTGCTGTGATTCACCCTCATCACTTAGGGTTATAAAAATAGATGTTAGCCGATTCTTTGACCTACTCAATATGCTCACAAAAAGAATCGGTCAATCCCTTACGGAGGAGTACGGTTACTAAAATTGTGACACAGGAATTTTATATATTTCAAAATAACATATAAAAGATATATTCTAAAACCAGCGTAAGTAAAATTTTATTTTAGTAATAACGTCTGTAATAAATTTTGCAATTTGGAAACGTTAAGATCTGGCAGGTTTTAATAAACTTGTATATTTTTCTTAAATCAACTTTTTAGCCGAGTTTGAGTAAGTTCTGCCTTAAATTAAAAAAAAAAACAATTTTGTGTTAGTATATTTATAACGTCATATTCTACAATTAGGCCTTAACGTAATCATGTATTATAAGTTATTTTGCATATAAACCTTCGACATCTATCTCTGTCCATTTTAACTATTTAAAATGAGATGAAAATATCGAAATTTTACACACCAGACGTACTCAATTACAATGGTAGTATAAATAAATGCATTATATGGCAAATATGTAGGAATGTCATTAAGAAATATTACACTAAAAAACTATGTCGTAATAGAGAAACGTATCTAAGATTATGTGCTATTATAATGTCGTGGAAATATTGTGCAAATTTTGAAGTATCTTCCTTCAAGTCGTCCTTTTCTACAACAATATACACTTATGACCTAAATTTCGTATGATCCTAGTCGGGTAAGTTACTAATCGTTATAACATACAGTGTTAGTTAACGTATAGTTAATTTACGGTCCGTACCAAACATCCAACATTACGTATAGTTAATATGAAAAATTGTGCATGGAATTTTGGTACTGACAGTTGGATTGGGCCTGAGATTTGTTAAAGGTTATTTATGAGGCAGATTCGAAATGCAAAAGTCAAAGTATATCCGTTCCATCAGACTCACTCGTTTTTTTGCCCTCCGTTCATATTTTTGAGGCATTACACTCAATCATACGTTTATCTCTGTCATAATATGTATGAAAGACGAGTCTCTTGTTCTCGTTCATTCATTCATAAATCTAAGCTGTATTTGTTTCCTTCATTCCTGATATTATTAATGAAAAAAAAATTGTTATTTTGTCGCCTGGAAACATGGACTAGCGTAAGAGTAAATTTAAATTGATATTATCGTCTTTTTCACAGTGTAATTAGAACTACCAGACGTACCTTGGAGTACTTTACTCCGCGTTTATCAATATTAAGGCTAACGTACACGTTGTAACTGAATGAAGTAAAACTGAAGAAAAATTACGGATTGCAAAAACTTGCTGTAAGTTTAATATTTTCATAAATCACTTGAACTTTACTATGTGAATTTGTTAACTTCAAAATTAGGAACGGCGTTCCCGATTTAGCTATCTTTTTAAAATATTTTTGTTACGGCACAAGAAAGTTTCTCATGTATAGAAAACAAAAAGGAAATTAGAAAAAACAATAACTTGAATTTTCCTCAACAAAGCGTTGTTAGCTGTAAATAACGGTGGTCGACAATCGAGATCGCTGGGTCAGCTAGTTATAAACATAATTATTGTTACTAAGCTAAATTATAAGCGTAACCGGTAGTCTAAATTCCAACTTTAATTTATTTCAAAGTTCTAACAAGGGCCAATTACTAGGAGAGACAATTAACATGTTTAAGTTATAACCTAATTAATTAATTAAACGGGTGCAAACTCAACTGCTATAGTTTTAAAGTTTTCGATATTTAATATACCCTACTAATATATCCTCAGATAGGAAAAAGGATGGCAGATTTTGACAATATGGCCTTTTTTTCAATCGTCGACACTTAGTAAAATTTAATTACGTATGTG
This sequence comes from Calephelis nemesis, assembly GCA_002245505.1. Classification (NCBI taxonomy): domain Eukaryota; kingdom Metazoa; phylum Arthropoda; class Insecta; order Lepidoptera; family Riodinidae; genus Calephelis; species Calephelis nemesis. The sequence goes on from NJDD01002554.1 coordinate 15,672, forward strand.
TTAGACTAACCAAAGTCTTTATTTTAGTAATATAAATGCATAACTAAATGATATTTGTAAAAATAAAATTTGTAAGTGATATTTGTGTTGTAGCTACCAACTGCAAGACGTGAATTCGAAAAGTAATATTAAAAATAGTGTGAAAACATAGAAGTGACTATTTTTAATAATAATATCAATACATATGTATACTCAAATACGTATTTCTTAAGCTTTGATCGTTTTAATTGCAACACATAATATAAGAATCATGTCGGTTATTTGCGAAACGACTAGACTTATGGAAGACGAGCTTAGTGTTAAAATAGGCCGCATATTGCTTCACATTTTCCCATGATAATCACTTTGTTAAGTAGACATTTTTATTGAACCAACAAGTGAGTGTTCTAAAAGCCTATTGGTCGGTTAAGTCAAAATCATTTCTTCCATTAAAAAACGCATGTTTTTGTAAAATGGTATTCGATGACAAATTCTAACAAAATTTGTTACATGATCTTTGACGACATTTTCATGGAACTGACGAGTAAGTGTCATCGTTTATGTTGGAGCTAAAAATAAAGCTTGTATTAGGAAAAAGTGTACCCAACTTTAAATATCTGTATTTCATTTTGTACCCAAAAAATTGAAATACTGAGTAAGGCCGTATGCACGTTAGTAATATATCTTATATGTATGAATTTAGAAAATACAGGATATAAAAACTATCACGGGTAAGTTAGGACGGTATTTGGATATTGTTGAAGCAAAAATAGTTGTTTCTAGATTTATTAAAGGTTAGCACCCATTCAGTATGTAATCTATAAAGTGACCGAATTAAAGAAATACTTGAAAAAACTCCATTCAATCCTTAAATTATGATTTTTTTGTTTCTTGAAATATCGTTATATAGAATGAGACAAATGTTTAATGACGTGAGCATAGCTGCTTCTTGTAAAATTTAACAGTAAAGTATTTGACCATTACTTGTTTACCATAATATATGATTGCTTATTACCGTTATCAGATTTATTTATGAAATCAACTTTTATTTATTTTAAACAATGACTTTAGTTAATTTAAAAGAAAATGCCAATCGCTAGAAAATTATGTAAAGCATCAATTTAAAATAAACATTATTATCGTCCCAAAAAAACGGTGACATAAATGTAAAAAGTATGACAGTCAACATATTTTTTTTATTGCCATAATTCATTGGTAGACGTAAGTCGATGACGATAGTTTTTTGCTTAACGAGAACAAATTTAGTTGATTCAGTGTAAAACAAACAGTATGATAACATATGCAAATTAGTAAATCTTGGAATCATTCGTAATGTAATATAAAAATGAATTTCGGAGATGACTTTCCTAAGCCTTGGACTATCATTATTGCACAAGTTTATCCTTTTAGGTAAAGTAAAAAATCAATACGAGAGCGTAAATAGATTGCAGTAAAATGCTATTTAAAAATGGAGTGTATAAAATACAGCCTGTAAATTCCCATGAAAAGTCAGTTATAGCAGCCCTAAGATTACTATTAGTAAAACCCTTAGGCTAAACCTAAATAGGAAGGAGGAATAGTATGTGTTTTTCGAAAATATTAAAAAACGAAGTTCCATCAGTGTCAACGATGAATAATTAAAAAGACATCGGTTCATTTCCTAACCAAGTGAACCTACATCTCTGTACTTTGTGACAGGAAGTAGAACCAATACGCAGTGAAATCTCAGGTGGGGGGAGCTAGTGGTCCCACTCGGATTCGTCGACCCCCTCCATGGAATCCTGCTCTAGCTTCAGATTCATTGTCACTTTGGCGCTCATTGCTTTTAATATCTGGAAAGACAAACATTGGCATGTTTATTTTTTTAAGCACGCGAGGTTTTTAGTGCTATTCAGCTCGAAGCTCGTAGCAGTATCACTGGTACTCAAACTCACCAATAACATCTTTGTTTTTTTATAAACGACGGTTGTCTCTTAAGCCGTTTGCTATCAATCACATGAACAAAACCGCAGAATAGTTTACAGCAATTAGTAAATATATAGTATTATCAATAACTTACACTGTCCTGCTTCTCCTTGGGATCGGCCGGTATATGGGACTTGATCAGGTCGGGCTTCGGTTTTTGGGGAGGCTTCTCTCGCTGAGGCGTTGTTGGCTGAGCCGGCTGGCTCACCTCCGACACTAAATTAACATACAAATTAGATATATCTACTAAACTAACTGTTACATGTGGCTTCGCCTTTCGCTTCCATCTATTAAAGTCAATAAATATTAAAGTAAATATACACATAAAATAATAAAAAAAAAACTTTCAGGATATTGTTATGAAATTTTATCAAAATAAATGTTAAAAGAAACCAATAGTTTCGAAGTTTCCGAACATAGACCGTGACACAAGATTTTACATTTTATCTAAGGTTTAATACTAGCTTATTATCACACAGGAAATGTACATCTACATTATAAATAAAATTCTTGTGTCACTATGCGTTACCGTACCAACGTTGAGTAGTCAAGCAATACGAAGTTCGCCAGGTCGGCTAGTTATAACATTAATGTGTTGTATTAGCGTGCATTCAATCATTTTCTTATTTAATGTCATTAATGTTTTAGCATAGTATTTTTTATTGTTAAGACAAAAATTTTAATCAATTTCAGTTATAACGTACATTTTTGCGTGTACGTACGTACATAAGTACGTACAAACGCACGTGTACGCATTTATTACGTCTGTGGTGTCTATCGACCACGAGTGTCGTCTCACAAGAAAATGTGGTAGGTACGTACGTGGCTGCATGCCGGGCGGCTGCAGGCTGCAGTAGCGGGGCGGGGCGGCGGCGGACCGCAGCCACCCCTCTGCCGTCTGCCAGGGGGCCCACGTCACGCGTGTCTCCGGGAACAGGTCGTCCTGGAACAGCTCGCTCTGGGGAACGAGCATTTATAACATTAATAAAACTATTCGTTGTATTTGGATGGGCGTAGCTGGGGGAAACCTAGGTTGAAATTCCACGATCAAATCGCTCGGGTGTTATCAGAAGGTGGCGTCAAGTCTCCAAAATTTGCGCTTTAGAATGAAAAGGGTAATGAAGCGGAGGAAGCCAGGCAGATCTGCCAGGATCGCTAGGTTAGGCACTAGATATTGTCTACCTACCCCGTAAAGGATTTCGCGTGAAGATATGTGTGTATGTAAAACTATTAATTAGATTCAGTCTTTTTGTTTAATACAAAAATTAATTAAATGTACCTTTATCCTGGGCACGGTGAAAGACAGAGGTTCTATGTTGCCATTCGTTAACCGGAGTGCCCTCGCGAACTCCACCTGAAAATGCAGGTTAAGCGTTAATTCTAGTTAGCAGTGTAATACAACTAACTATGTATAAAATTTGACATTACCACACAACTGTACTTCTCATGTCATTCTCATTTTTTATTTCTTAAAGCAGACTAAATTAATTTAAAGGACATTATTATTAAAAATAAATTATCAAGCCTTTACATAAAAATATTTCCTCACATACGCACACACACAAATAGCGACACATCACTAGTTACATCAATAGCATACAATTAACTTGACATAAAGTTAGGTAAATTTGTGCTATTTGCCCAAGCTATTTATTTACTACTTTTTTTTGACACTAGATAGAGCTAAATCAACACCGAATTATATACGTTAGTATAATATGCACACGTAAGCACAATTACCCGCAAACATGCACGCAAATTATGCAATGAGTCACTTCCTTACTAAAACATTATGTAATAGTATATCGCAAACACACTCATGCACGTACGAACACACACCCACACTCATACGCACAAAATAAAAAATTACCTTTTCAACGGCCAAAATATTTTTCGGCAGGAATGCAATACCCTGATGAAGGGAAGAAGCTCGATGGTGGGACAGAGCGCACAGATGCGGAGGCTCACACGTCACTTCATATACGTAGATTGTTGAATCTCCCTGGTGAAATATACAGTTTATTCCATTTATCAAAACTAGTGGTCGCCGATTGGTCGAAATCCGACCATAATATTTTTTTATATCTTGGTAATAAGAACGCCATCTTCATTTCTCAAGGCCAACTACTTTATTTCCAAACTTTTTGGTGCGCCATAAAAGATCACAGATCTTTTATCGTTATCATCAATATATTTGTTTGTGTGTGGGCAAATACATGATAGTGTGGGTAATGTTTTATTTATTGATTTAATGTACTTTATATGCATTATTATTGAAAAATATTAGCGTTCTGCACTTCTCTTACACATAAACTATAAGGGTACCAAATTTTATGCTCCTGCGTCCGCGCAATTTTCGTAAAAAGTGGTCCAAAGTTTTGGCATCACGTATCAAAAACATAGATAAATATTTTTTATTTGAGAATGAAAACTAGATCGAAACTCCACAACTTTTTAATTTAGATAGAACTAGAGCAATGAAGTAAACTCACCCGTCCCGTGAGGAACAGCGTGCTGGAGTCGTGGTCGATGTGGATCTGAAGAATGGCGGGAGACACGTCCAGGCCCACCGTGCACACCGGCGCCGACAAGTCTGACGCCTTATAAAGGATAATTTGACGTTCTGACACACTGAAAAAAAAACGTCGTCATGTCATCCTCTATTAATAATGGAAACAGAAAAGACATTTAATTTTTTTGGTATTCAAACTCAGAGTTACTACATACAGAGGGAAAAAAACTTTTTCGTGGTTGAAACCTAGTCATTCTTTAATTGGTATTTTTAAATTATTTACTATTTCCTAATTAAATTGTTAAGAGTAATTTTGGAAATTTTATATACCTATCGTAACATTGATTCCATTTAAAATCTAGAACTTTGAATTTCAAAACTGATTTTAGACTACATAAGTCTCCAAAGAAATCTACGACTATAGTATATTACTAATTATTGCTCATGGCTTCATCTACGTATTAAAGTTATTTAGCTTTTGTACACGAACCTAATGAGATTTATCAAGAGACTTATCAACGTCATGTAAGTTTTGAAATCTATAGTAGAACAGTAATTATTGAAAAAAGCCAAGTTAAAATAAAGAAAGATAAATAAAGATTGAAATTTGCATCCGAATCGGTCCAGCCATTTTGGATCACATACACACATTGACAGTTACATGCAATATATATCCATCGGATACTCACCGATCAAAGCCAGTGACAACGAGATGCGTATCATTGAGAGCCCACACTATCCTCGCGCCGCGACTGCCGACCGGCCCGGGCCCGGACCGTATCGGCTCGGGCGACGCACGAGGCTCGTATATCTAGAATATGACACTCATTTTTAATACCCTCGAAAAAATAGAGCTCCTTAAGAAACAATTTGAGTTATAAGGCCCGGTACGGAAATTTTATGAGGAGTAAAATCAAGTGTAACACGAAAAGTTGACGCGTTACGTAGAAAGAGACAAAGATATATATCTTGTGGATTGAACGTGTAAAAGAATGAGATGGAATACATTACACAGCGTATCTCATTCTCGGGATCTCCTCCTGCGCGATACTTCGTAGTCTCCGAGCAGGAGGAGTCGCTATCTATCAAAATACTGACTATTTGGATCACACTTCTAATGTCTGCGATGATACTAATTTAAGAAGAATTAACAAAACTAAATCTGCTGTAGGAGACATGTGTGCTGCAAGATACATTTCGTAAGGAGTAAACTCCAATCATGCATCGTAGCTGACACACACACACACTTTTTTTTATCGCGAGACTACTCGGCCAAATCGAACTGATTTTAATGTTTTTTTTTTTTGGGAAAGTAAATTTCTCTTGTTAACGTTATCATGCACCACATGGTGGTTTTTGAGTTATAATTGAACGTAGTTAGGCAGAAAGAACCCTCTGGCCATATACATGGGTTGGTACCTAATGATTATACAAATGTCATAGCTTTGTTTATCCGTAGGATCTTTTACTGAGCGGAAGTATAGAGCTTTACGGCCCGTACAGTACGTTTAACTCAATTTTGGTGTTGGTGTGGGTCGGATCCTTTCTGCTTTACTACGTCCAATTGATAATGCAAATTCTTTTAATGTTGACGACCTCGTCGTCAATGAGATCGTCAACGACAGAAATGTATGCATTCTTAAATATACCTAGTACATCCTACTAGTAGTTTTGAGTTTTGATAACATTTATGTGGGACCATTTCAGATCATAATATGCTATTTTTCAAAAAAAGAATTATTACATACCGACGTGGTACCCAATGAAAATCAGAAAAAACTGACTAGATTTTTCTGATTTACTACGCTTCAATATTGCAGTTTTACTTCGTTTAAATTATTAACATTTCTTTATAATCAGCCTCGGGATGTCATAAACACATGACCCACAAATCAGGGTATTCTTATAACTTGCTGGAAAGAAAGGGACCTACCCTTATAAGCCCATCCTTGCAGACCGTAGCTAAATAATCCCCTGAAGGTGACCAGTCCAAGGCGAATATCTGATCGGTGTGGCCGGTGAGCGTAATCGCCGGCACCGGTTCCGTCGGACTGAGGTCCCACACCTTCACGGTGAGGTCGTGCGCCGCCGTCGCCAGGATGTCGGAGGCAGTCGGGTGGAATCGGATTATGTATATCTTGTCGGGGTGAGCGGAGAAAGTGCGTTTTGGTTCGTTTGTTGATTCTAGTAGGCCTGAAATATAGAAAAAGAAGGATTTAGTTATTGGTATTTTTATTTTTGTAATATTTATATAATGGTTAATCTCAAACTCGAAGCTTTAACCAAAATACTTATACTAAACAAATATACTATTTGCAACATGGTTTATTTTCAAATTCGATTATTATTGCAATGACGTTAGTACGACTGACAATATATTTATAATGGCAAAATTAAAAAAAATAACCGCCACAAAACCCCGTACTTTCGTCATTGTTCAGCAGTCGGTAGACTTGTGCACATGTGGCCTCAGATGCCAGCATGTAATGGCCAAGCTGTAACAAGTAACATATCTCACTCACCATTTTCGGGTATGATCCACTCGCGGACCATGCCATCGTCGCAGGCCACCATGAGACGTGCGGGGTCGAAGGGGTCGAACCCCCAGTCGGTGAGGGGCGCGGCGTGCAGCAGCGCGGGGGGGGAGACGCGCGTGGCCCCCGCCGGCAGCTCCACGACGCCCACGCGCCCGCCCGCACCGCTCGCTATCGGCACCGCGCAACGGTACCCGTTCGCTGCAAACACGTTTATTACTTGTCTTTTTTTTTTAATCGATAGAATGATGATATATGTAACAGATATCGCTAAGCTACTATACCTACATTTCAGATAATCATCGCATGAGGACGCAATCTTTTAACTGCTAATAAATTTTGTAATAAAAAACTCGATATATTTTCAGGATGAGCTACGAAACTACTACACTGAATTTCATCAAATTGTAAAACATTTTAACCAACGTGATAAAAATTTAATAACTAACACACAGACATAACCGCAGGGAACTGTAGAAGTCTTAATAATGTGTAATATTGATATTTTTCCAAAAACAAATTAGGAAAATTAGGATACGTTACAAAAACGCTTTTAAGCCCAAGCTTTTTGGTTTGCTATTGTCAGTTTGCTTATTACCACATAAGAGGAAAATTGACCAAGTTCAAACAATTTATTTAATATTAAAAGGAACTTTTCAAAGTTAAAAAAGCGAAGTGAGCAACACATTAGTCATTTAAAAAAGAGGGGGATGGGGACTTCCTTTGCAACTTTAAAGTCACACACAAGGAAAGTCTTACTTAAAACCCACAAAACGTTAAACTAAATTCAATAAAGTAAAATAAAAATGGCCTTGATTGAAATAAAAACGTAATCTAAAGATTTCACAATTCTTTTCCCTTTTTTATGCGATACAAGTACAAAAAAAATCTTATGTATGTAGGATCTGAAATTGTTAAGCGCAAAATGGAACGCATTGTATAACTAAAAAAAAAAAAAAAAAGGTAGATTGCATATGGCGGATATCGGGGATTGGCCTACGGACGTCACTTAAGTTGTCTCGAATTAAATTATTTATGTGCAATCGTATTAACTGTTATTTTTATCCCACATTTTGGGGGCTCGTCCGGGATAAGAATACAAAACGATTGCTTTCGGAGAACGTTTTAAAGAAAAGCTGACGAGAAAGGTGCACGTGGTCGGCGCATGGCAGGTGCATGTGCATGAAAAGTGTTTTAATCAAGGTGATTGACGGTGAAGGCGAAGGTGATATTTACGGTGGCTGTAAGGCGAGAAGAATTAACAATGTCGGACGATAAAAAAGGAGACAACGAAGATAGACGTGGCGTGGCCACATATTTCAACAATACATCAATGGCGGGATACGAAGGTGTTATGGTAATGTTCAACGGTACGGACAAGACGCTTAGCTCCTCAAAGTGGCTGCAGG
>NJDD01002555.1:0-11374 GCA_002245505.1 Calephelis nemesis
ATTTTGTACAAAGGTAAAAACAAAGCTATAAAGTATTTTATCTAAACTTATTACGAATAACACAATATTGCTTGTAAACTTCATGAAAGATACGAAATATTTAATATTTAAATGATTTAATGCATATTTTATCGATAAATCCTTTATCGTCGCGTCACTTAAAAGCTTATTGATAACAATCTATGGACTAAAGCTGTTTTTCTATGTCGAGTGGCAATACTAATAAGTTAAAATCATCACATAAGGAACATTAATATTATTAATATTATTATATATATACATATAGAAAAACAGTAAACAGACTGAGCCCACGTTCCTACGCAACCTAATTTCGTACGACGCCCTTGAATTTGTTATAAAACTTGTGGCTTAAAAACACACTTATCTTACACACCGCTATCGTACCCGACCCACGCGTACGTAGATCTTTTGATCCAGATGGGGGATTATGCGCCGTCCCCATTGACCTCTAAGTATATGGATATGAAATACCTACAAAAAAACATGTCGTCGGCTACTAACTATGGCTGCCATTTTGACATTATTACAGAATTATTATTTACCTACCGAAAGAAATCGCAACTGTCACCTTACTTACTTTGTGCTACTCAATGAGCTTATACCTAATTAGGGAAATGTAATTAAACGAAAAAAAAGAATATTTGTTTACTTTTCTCGAGCACGTTTTTTTACTGTGTGGCGTGCAAATTTATTCTTAATGTACGTTAACTCTTTATATTTATTACAAGATTGATTATCATTACAAAAAAAATTCATCAGATTACCTACATTCAAACCACTTTCTTTACTCTTAAGCGAGCACGTGAAAGAATTCTTATTAAGCTAGACTGTCAATGATATTTTCGGTGATGATTTCGGTAATGATATACATTCTTGTCTTGTCCAAATACTCTTTTCTTGGAACGTAAAATAAAATATTGATAATCGTAATAGTACATCACTATAAAAATTGAACACTAAATATGGATTCTTGGCAAACATAAGAACTATCATGACGTCACTTTAAATCGATTCACAATGATCATAGACAAAAATGTCGTTATCTCTTTCGGCGGACAAAATATCAACGTTATTTAAAAGAGACAAAGAGATGTTGTTAAGTTATATGTCGATTCCAACGGTATTTATACAACTGAATTTGCTATAGATCATTGTTGCACTTCTTTATATATTCCTATTTCTATGGCCGTCCCACGCATCCGACAAGTGTGTTTCTAGAACGTACGTACGCGCGACGCGTCAGATACAGACAGAACGTCGGTGCAGAAGGAACGTTATAAACAATACAATGGGAGGATATTTTTTTTCGGGTACCCAATGTGTTTTTTTCTTTTTTGTTTTGTGTTTGTAATACGGTAATATTCATATGAAAATAATAAAGGCAATAAACCATCCCCAAACTCATTTTTCGAATTAGTAAACATTGTCCAATGAAGTCAGAACAGCGACTGATGTCAATTGTACGTTGCATAAGTGGGACCAGTGTGCACACCTAATCTCCCACGTCGTAATATATATGAACTATACGTGGGCTCAGTCTGTTTCTACCTTAGTAAAACTACGCTAGTAAATTATTATAAAAACAATAATAGCGTACATATTGTAGCGACCGCGCCAAACTTTAAGTTCGCTCTGAAGTTGACAATTTGCAGCAGTATAAAAACTCGTTTATTTATTTATTTAACATTGCTCACTTTTAGTTATATATTTTACTACTAACTGTTGCCTGTGGCGCAACCCGCGTGGATAATAGTCACGCGGGGATATTTTTTCAGGATAAAAAAGTGTGTGTATGTTACGACGCACGATTGGAGTTTACTCTTTACGAAATGTATCTTGCAGCACACTTGTCTCCAACACCAGATTTAGATATGTTACTTCTTCTTAAATTAATATCATCGCAGACATTACAAGTGTGATCCAAGTAATCAGTATTTTGATAGATAGCGACTCCTCCTGCACGGAGACTACGAAGTATCGCGCTGGAGGAGATCCCGAGAATGAGATACGCTGTGTAATGTATTCCATATCATTCTGTTACACGTTCAATCCTACAGATAAATATGTTTGTCTCTTTCTACGCTACGTCTCAACTTTTCGTGTTACACTTGATTTTACTCCTCATAAAATTTCCGTACCGGGCCTTATAACTCAAATCGTTTCTTAAGAAGTAAATTCCAAAAACAATCCTAAATGTTATTATATGTGTTATTTTTTACAATTTACAAGTGGATACATATGGTCTATTTCACTAAAAATATTTTTAACAGCTTGTTTCAGTTAACATTATCTGTTACCGCTATTTGCTTTTTTTCCCTGTTTATATTTTCCTTCCCGAATTCCTTATTGCGACAAGAAGATTTGAACGCCTGGAAGAATTAAGAAGCTAAAGCACCAGGATGTGGGAAGCCGCCATGTTTAATTTTCAGTCGCTTTAAAATATACGCCGCGTGCGCCCGCACGCCGCGACCCTTTAACTATAAAATTCAATTAACACCTATTCGCCGCGTGTGTGTGGTACCAAAATCGTCAAGAAAGAAGTAAGAAGAAGAGAGAAGACAGACAGACTTTCTATATGCAACGAATCAGCACCTGATGAAATATAGCCAATTGCATGTCTGTTAAATACGGACATTTAATTTCTTAATTTCTCATTCCGCTGTTCTAATGGTGTAATCACTTTCTCGCACCACATTTGTGGTCACTTTTATTCACCACATTTGTGGTCCTTCGAGACGGATTCTCATTTGTGGTCTTTTATGCATCATAGTGGTCCTTCGATACTGATTCCTATTTGTGGTACCCTTACGCATCGCCATTATCTGTTTAATTATCTTGTGCTAAGATTATCAATCTAAATTTATTGTAACTTACTAGCTGTTGCCCGAGTCGTAATTGAAAATTTTTTCGCGACGAGAAAAATATCCAATGTGTTAATTCAAGTTACCTCTATGTGTGTAAAATTTGATTAAAATCGGTTCAGCAGTTTTTATTTGAAGGAGTAACAAACAAACATACAAACATTCGTATTAATAATGTTATTGGGATTAAAATGAAAAATTAAATGAAAAATGAAAAATTAAATTAAATTCCTCACTGTGTTATAATATCAGTCGTGTCAATTAGAAGATTTTTTTCAGACAGAGATGTTTTTGCACGTACTAGGTTTAAAAGGGAAATTATCACAATAATTTCAAAAAAATAGTGCGTTCACAGTAGATGATATTATATGATATTATGAACATTTTTTGCAAAATTTTAGGACTTTTTTGTTTTGTTAAAATGTATCCAGCCATGTTTATATATCTAGGTGCAGAACTATTTAATATTAACAACATAATTTAATGGTTCAAATCACGACATACCCAAAAAAATAGTTGAAGCTGGATTTTTCAGTATCGCTGCGCTTAATATATTGCTTTAATTTAAACGTCTATATTTTTAACATCTATATTAGATGTTTAGAATGAAGCAAATTTGTAACATTTTAATTCAATAACACTTTTTTACAAAACTGTACTTGCACACATTACAAAGTCTTATCATTGTACATAATATATCGTATGTTGATTATAAAAACAAAAAAGCGATAAAAACAATATCGCGAAAAAAATATGTAACGACTTATATAATGTATGTATGGCGATGATATTGTTTAAAAAACTTGTGCAGGAGGCACCTAAAAGTCATAGGTTCAATTCACAAATGGATATTTTTCAATTGCACTTGCCTCTATTGTCGTCGAAGTTATCTCTTTTAAAATTACCTTAATGCTCTAAAGTTTAACTTAGTTTCAACTTTTAGCGGTCTGAAAATTTATATTTGCCGGTAAGGCTTGCCCCACATATATGCATTATTTTAGCATAATAAAATATGTTTATATGAAATCGAAATAATTGGCGAACACGAACCTCACGCCTTTTGATTAAAAATTTGTAATGTCATACTTGAGTGAAAACAGTTTTTTTATCGCAACTTGTTCTAATCAGTTGTGATTCCAATTGTACAGTCAATAAAACAAGTAACAAAAAAAAATGTAAAGTAATTTCAAATTTTATGTTGCTATATTTGAAGAAATGTGAACTGGCTCTGTATATTAATAAAAAGACATATTTAGTCATTGAGCAATAAATATGTTTTGGAATCTTTTCCTTTTATTTAATATGTAAGTTTTCTGTTTAAGGTGATTCTGTACCATATTCGACACACATCCCTGATTCATTTAAATTCCGTACTGTGTTAAAATATCAGTCGAATCAATTAGAAGAATGTTTTCAGGAAGAGATGTTTTGGCACGTCTAGTATATGAACATTCAGTTTAGAAGGGAAATTATCACATTAATTTCAAAAGATAGTGCGTTCACAGTAGATATGTATATGATATTATAAACATTTTTTGCAACATTTTAGGATTTTTTTAATTTTTTTAAGTTTATCCAGCCATGTTTAAAATAACTAAGTGCAAAACTATTTGATATTAACAATAAAATTTAATGGTTCAAATCACGACGTACCCAAAAAATTGCTATATTTTTAACATCTATATTAGAAGTTTAGGCACTTTTTTACAAAACTGTACTTGCACAGATTACAAAGTCTTATCATTGTACATAATATACCGTATGTTGATAGTAAAAACAAAAAAGCGATAAAAACAGTATAGCAAAAGAAGTTATATAACGACTAATATAATGTATGTATGGTATCGATATTGTGGAAAAACTTATGCAGGGGGCATCTAAAAGTCATAGATTCGATACACAAATGAATATTTGTCAATTTCACTTGCCTCTATTGTCGTTCGAAGTTATCTCTTTTGAAATTACCTTAACGCTCTAAAGCTTAACGTAGTTCCAACTTTTAGCTGTCTGAAAATTTATATATAAGGCTTGTATTTGTAATTGTAAAGTTCCAACTTTTAGTTGCCTGAAAATTTATATGTTAGGCTTGCTACCTATCACATCGTGATAATAAGTTATGCATTTGCGATTTTCTAAAAAGTGACGTAGCCTGGGATTAGATATGTGCCGGTTTGGCGATAGGCTTACCACTTATCACATAGCGTGACTTAGTGTCTTCGGAGTCGTGGTGGTCGTCGTGGTCATCTTTTCGGGGATATGTGCAAGGAGTTTTTTTTTCAACACCAATGTTTATCTCGGTGCGAACCCTGGATAGGGTGAAAAAAGAAAATATATTTTATCAATCTCTCTTATATATAGAAAGAAGTCCCCATTGCCCTTGGTCATAGCATCACAATAATAAACCTACTTTTGCTTGAGGCCTAGAGTTCTCAGGTTATCAACTAGAAGGACTCTGTTTGGCAACTTATCATTACCACCTTTAGTGTTTCTGACGGTCAGAAAATCCGTCTTCTTTTTTGCCTTTTCTTGTAAGCCAATATCATGTCAACAAATAAGAGTCAATCTAATGTAGGCCGTGGATATTACTTACCAAGTGACTTATTTCCCCGCCTGCTTTATTTGCGAAAAAAAAATGTTGAAAATGGTAATTAATTTGGAGCTGAAATCATAAGCCTTTGTGAGTGACAGAAACAGGTAAGATGCTGGTTCCTGAAGTTACTTGAGTTGTTGGTTGAGTGTGTATTGTTAGTGTTATTAAATTATTCTTTTTTTTTTAAAAAAGGCTATATTTTTGGGGTGTATGGCTTATGGTCAGTCCGATGCATTTATAACACATTGTCTATCCTTTTTTGGCAACGCTTTAATACATATGCATTATTTTTGCATATTAAAATTTTTTTATTTGAAATCGAAATAATTGGCGAACACGGACCTCACGCGTTTTGATTAAAAATTTGTAATGTCATACTTGTATGAAAACAGTTTTTTTATAGCAACTTGTTTTAATCAGTTGTCGATTCCAGTAGTACAGTCAACAAAACAAGTAACAGAAAAAAATGTAAAGTCATACCAAATTTTATATAGGTATATGTGATAAAATGTGAACTGACTCTGTATATGATTCTGTACTATATTCGACACACATCCCTGATTCATTTAAATTTCGCATTGTGTATTAAACTCATATCAGTCGTGTCAATTAGCAGAATTTTTTCAGACAGAGATGTTTTTGCACGTACTAGGTTTAGAAGTTAAATTATCACAATAATTTAAAAAAAATAGTGCGTTCACAGTAGATATGTATATAATATTATGTACATTTTTTTGCAACACTTTAGGACTTTTTTATTTTGTTAAAGTTTATCCAGCCATGTTTATATATCTAGGTGCAGAACTATTTTATTTTAACAACATAATTTAATGGTTCAAATCACGACGTACCCAAAAAAATAGTTGAAGCTGGTTTTTCAGTATCGCTGCGCTTAATATATTGCTTTAATTTAAACGTCTATATTTTTAACATCTATATTAGATGTTTAGAATGAAGCGAATTTGTAACATTTTAATTCAATAACACTTTTTTACAAAACTGTACTTGCACACATTACAAAGTCTTATCATTGTACATAATATATCGTATGGTGATAATAAAAACAAAAAAAGCGATATAGACAATATAGCGAAAAAAAACTATATAACGACTTGTATAATGTATGTATTGCGATAATATTGTGGAAAAACTTGTGCAGAGGGCACCTAAAAGTCATAGGTTCGATTCACGAATGTGCAAGGAGTTTTTTTTTCAACACCAATGTTTATCTCGGTTCGATCTCTGGATAAGGTGAAAAAAGAAAATATATTTTATCAATCTCTCTTATATATAGAAAGAAGTCCCTATTGCCCTTGATCATAGCATCACATTAATAAACCTGCTTTTGCTTGAGGCCTAGAGTTCTCAGGTTCTCAACTGGCAGGACTCTGTTTGGCAACTTATCATTACCACCTTTGGTGTTTCAGATGGTCAGAAAATCCGTCTTTTTTTTGCCTTTTCTTGTATGCCAATATCATGTCAACAAATTAAGAGTCAATTTTATGTAGGCCGTGGATATCACATATCAAGTGACTTATTGTCTTTCCTGTTTGATCACGCTTTAATACATATGCATTATTTTGGCATATTAAAATATTTTTATTTGAAATCGAAATAATTGGCGAACACGGAACTCACCCCTTTTGATTAAAAATTAGTAATGTCATACTTGTATGATAACAGTTTTTTTTATCGCAACTTATTTTAATCAGTTGTAGGTTCTAATTGTACAATCAACAAAACAAGTAACAGAAAAAAATGTAAAATCATTCCAAATTTTATATAGGTAAATTTGATAAAATGTTAACTGGCTCTGTTTATTATTAAAAAAACAAATTTAGTCATTGAGTACTAAATATTTTTGGGAACCTTTTCTTTTATTTAATATGTATGTTTTCTGTTTAAGGTGATTCTGTACCATATTCGACACACATCTCTGATTCATTTAAATTCCGTATTGTGTTAAAATATCAGTCGAATCAATTTGAAGAATGTTTTCAGGCAGAGATGTTTTTGCACGTCTAGTATATGAACATTCAGTTTAGACATCAATTAAAAAAAATAGTGCGTTTACAATAGATATGTATACGATATTATGTACATTTTTTGCAAACCTTTAGTCAATTTAGTGACAAGTCAATTTAATACTTATTATTATTATTAGTTTAAGTCTTGGCACCGACTATCACATTTAAATAGTAGGCAGTATATAATGTACTACCGCAAATTTAATTTAATTTAATATTAAATCTTTATTATTTTTTACTTTTTAGTTTTAAAGTCGGTTTCTATTAACGTAGTAATTTTTGCAATACGTATTGGTAATGTTGCGAATGTCTAAGGATATTTATTACCTTTTCATATTACATTACTTTTATTAGTACGTTATTTTCGTCAATATTTAACAGTTATTGAACAACAACGACTTACAAAATGCTACTAGTAACCTAAATCCAAAAAAATGGTTATCTTTTAGATATTTCATTGAAAGAATTTCATGTTTGTAGTTGAACTGTTTCGGCACGATCCGAAACATTTTATGTATTATTTGGTACGAGAATGAGACAAAATATAAATCACACCTTCTTTGCATTTTTTTAATTTAATTTTTTTTTCCATGAGCACTTACCTCCCAACTCGCTATCAGTTTGCATTTTGTGAAACAGAAAATTAATTTGATCATTATAAACAGGCCTTTACGGCCATGTTTAAAATTTTATATTAACAATAAAATGTAATGGTTCAAATCACGACGTACCTAAAAAATTGCTATATTTTTTACATCTTTATTAGAAGGTTAGGCACTTTTTTACAAAACTGTACTTGCACACATTACAAAGTCTTATCATTGTACATAATATATCGTATGTTGATAGTAAAAACAAAAAAGTGATAAAAACAGTATAGCGAAAGAAATTATATAACGACTAATATAATGTATGTATTGTATCGATATTGTGGAAAAACTTATGCAGGGGGCATCTAAAAGTCATAGATTTGAAACACAAATGGATATTTGTCAATTTCACTTGCCTCTATTGTCGTTCGAAGTTATCTCTTTTGAAATTACCTTAATGCTCTAAAGCTTAACGTAGTTCCAACTTTTAGCTGTCTAAAAATTTATATATAAAGCTTGTATTTGTAATTGTAAAGTTCCAACTTTTAGTAGTCTGAAAATGTTAGGCTTGCTACCTATCACATCGTGGGACTTCATTTTGTCAGGCAAAATAAGTTATACATTTGCGATTTTCTAAAAAGTGACGTAGCCTGGGATTAGATATGTGCCGGTTTGGCGATAGGCTTACCACTTATCACATAGCGCGACTTAGTGTCTTCGGATTCGTGGTGGTCGTCATGGTCATCTTTTCGGGGATATGTGCAAGGAGATTTTTTTTCAACACCAATGTTTATCTCGGTGCGAACCCTGGACAGGGTGAAAAAAGAAAATATATTTTATCAATCTCAGTTATATATAGAAAGAAGTCCCCATTGCCCTTGATCATATCATCACATTAATAAACCTACTTTTGCTTGAAGCCTAGAGTTCTCAGGTTATCAACTAGAAGGACTCTGTTTGGCAACTTATCATTACCACCTTTGGTGTTTCTGACGGTCAGAAAATCCGTCATCTTTTTTGCCTTTTCTTGTATGCCAATATCATGTCAACAAATTAAGAGTCAATCTTATGTAGGCTGTGGATATCACTTATCAAGTGACTTATTGTCTTTCCTGTTTGATCACGCTTTAATACATACGCATTATTTTTGCATATTAAAATATTTTTATTTGAAATCGAAATAATTGGCGAACACGGAACTCACCCCTTTTCATTAAAAATTAGTAATGTCATACTTGTACGAAAACAGATTTTTTATCGCAACTTATTTTAATCAGTTGTAGATTCTAATAGTACAGTCAACAAAACAAGTAACAGAAACAAATGTAAAGTCATTCCAAACTTTATGTTGTTATATTTGATAAAATGTGAACTGGCTCTGTTTATTATTAAAAAAACAAATTTAGTCATTGAGTACTAAATATGTTTTGGAATCTTTTCCTTTTATTTAATATGTATGTTTTCTGTTTAAGGTGATTCTGTACCATATTCGACACACATTACTGATTCGTTTAAATTCCGTACTGCGCTAAAACATCAGTCGTATCAATTAGAAGAATATTTTCAGACAGAGATGTTTTTGCATGTCTTGCTTAAGAACATTCAGTTTAGACATAAATTTAAAAAAAATAGTGCGTTCACAATAGATATGTATACGATATTATGTACATTTTTTGCAAACCCTTAGTCAATTTAATACTTATTATTATTAGTTTAAGTCTTGGCACCGACTATCACATTTAAATAGTAGGCAGTATATAATGTACTACCGCAAATTTAATTTAATTTAATATTAAATCTTTATTTTTTTTTTACTTTTTTGTTTTAAAGTCGGTTTCTATTAACGTAGTAATTTTTGCAATACGTATTGGTAATGTTGCGAATGTCTAAGGATATTTATTACCTTTTCATATTACGTTACTTTTATAATTACGGTATTTTGTCAATATTTCACAGTTATTGAACAACAACGACTTACAAAATGCTACTAGTAACCTAAATCCAAAAAAATGGTTATCTTTTAGATATTTCATTGAAAGAATTTCATGTTTGTAGTTGAACTGTTTCGGCACGATCCGAAACATTTTATGTATTATTTGGTACGAGAATGAGACAAAATATAAATCACACCTTCTTTGCATTTTTTTAATTTAATTTTTTTTTCCATGAGCACTTACCTCCCAACTCGCTATCAGTTTGCATTTTGTGAAACAGAAAATTAATTTGATCATTATAAACAGGCCTTTACGGCTCGTACTTGAGCTTATCAATGTCAAGGTATATAAATAGATAGGCGCAACTGATAAACTGGTAGTATCAATACCAACGAATATGGCGAACAAAGTGGCAGTAGTCACAGGCTCCAACAAAGGTATTGGATTTGGTATTGTTAAAGAACTATGTAACCGAGGAGTTGGAACGGTATACTTAACAGCTAGAGACGTAAAAAGAGGCCAAGATGCAGTTCAAGAGCTAAAAAAAGAAGGTTTCAATCCCATATTTCATCAACTTGAGGTAACAGATAGAAACAGTGTGAAAAAATTCGCAGATCACTTAAAAGAAAAGCACGGAGGTATAGATATTTTGATTAATAATGCAGGCGTTATTAATTCAGAGTTCTACAAAACGACATACGAAGATTCGAAATATGTGCTTGATGTAAACTATTACAGTATTTTAATAATTCAAGAAATTTTATTCCCCATTCTCAAAGACAATGCTCGAGTTATTAATGTCTCAAGTGACTGTGGGCATATTTCAAATTTACGGAACCCATATTGGATTGGCAGACTTACTAAAGAAGATGTTGAAACGGAAGATGTTGACGCTTTTGTTACTTGGTTTCTAGACTCTGTTAAGGCTGGGACAGTAAACGATGAAGATTTTGCTGAAACTCCCTTATTGGCTTACAGAATTTCGAAAGTAGCTTTATGTGCTTTAACACGAGTTCAACAAAAGCATATCGGGAGGAACATTTCGATTAATTCAATACATCCAGGTTTTGTGGCGACTGAGATGACCAAGAGTGCAGGAGTGCTCACAGTGGAAGAGTCCAGCAAAGCACCAGTATATCTAGCCATTGATGCTGATCAATCAATAAAAGGAAAATACTTTTGGTTTGACAAAACAGAAAAAGACTGGGGCAATCCCGACCTTAAATTACATAGTGTTTTCAAAATTTTCGAACAGCGTTTGAAAGATACGGGTCAAATCCGTACCAAGCGTGAATAGGTTGACAAGTCGACTTACATATATATATTTTTAATGCATAGTAGGCCTTAGGAT